>PISX010019049.1:0-39098 GCA_004024625.1 Mellivora capensis
CCAACTTGCATTCCCACCAACAGTGTAAGAGGGTTTCCCTTTCTCCACATCCTCTCCAACACACGTTGTTTCCTGTCTTGCTGATTTTGGCCATTCTAACTGGTGTGAGGTGGTATCTCAATGTGGTTTTAATTTGAATCTCCCTGATGGCTAGTGATGATGAACATTTTTTCATGTGTCTGATAGCCATTTGTATGTCAAAAAATGGACGTGTAACTTTTGTTTCTTGTCTTTACTCTGTAACTTGCTCTGGCATTCTCATCTGCACCCATAACTTCTGTATCTTTTTATATTCTGATGACTCCCAGCCTCTTTCTTTGTCCTGACTGAACTCTCGACTGAGTTCCATGCCTGTGTCTCCAGCTGCCTGCTAGGCACCTCTCCACCCGAATACCTAACAGATCCCTCAGAAACACATCCAAAACAGAAACCTTTCTTTCTCTGCTCCAGGTCCAGCCCTGCTTCTTGTCCTGTGTGCTCCATTGTGGCCTATGTCACACTCAGCCTCAAAGATCTGGAAGTCATCTTGGACTAATTCCTCCTCCCACACTCCCAGTCTGCTCTCCCAACAGCTCTCAAATACATCTTCAGTCTGTGCTTCCTCTTCTTGCCAATGCTGCTGCCTTTATTATCTCTTTTTTGTGGCTACCTCCTAACTGGTCTTCCTGCCTTTGCTTTCCTTATCTTTCAGTTCACCTTCTGTAAGAGTGAACTTTCTAAAAAGCGGTTCTGACATTGTCAGTCCTCTCCTTAAAATTCTGCTCAACTTCTTATTGGTTACAGGGCAAAATTGTATCTGGCTCCTTCCTGAGCAGCCCTGCTTTTCTCCCCAGCCTCATCTCTCCCTTACCCTGTATCCCTCACCTCTTATAGTTTCATCAAAATACGTTCTTTCTAGATTCTTAGGCATCTTCCCTTTGTATGTGAACATCTTTCTACAAGGTCTGCCCTTCCACTCAGGCTTTTACCCCTTCTTAAAGTGCCCAGCAAACATGTTTGGGGAAGCAAACCTGACAGCCTCCCCCAAGTTCCCCAGGCTGACTGAAGCCCTCCTTCCACTCTTCCACAGGTCTCATCCTCTTTTCAAACAGGATATGACAAACTTGTGATTTTTTTTTTCCTGGTCTGCCTTTCTCACTAAATTCTGAGTCCCTGAAAACCAGGGACTGCCTTCAGTCCATCATCAGTGTGGTGACTTATTTCTAGTCTCAGTGGCTAACACAACGTAGGTGCTCAATAAATATTTGCTAACTGGATACCTTATCAGATCTAGGAATTTACAGAAGCTGTTCTCGATTTTTTTCTCAACTCCTCCTAGATAAACCAAAGTTACTTGAATGAAGGAAAGGGGGAGTGCAGGTTTGCTTTGCAGCTTGCTGTGACAAGGGAGGGCTTCCTCGGGCGCTTGTGGTAGAGGCATTGGTAAGCTAGGTGTGGCCATTACTCTAGGCCACTGAGAACTAAGATGACTCACCTACCAGCAGGCACCTGTGCAGCCTCTTCCCTAAGGGAACTAGGGCACAGATACATTAAAGCTGATGTCAGTTCATTTGCTGTTGCACATTGCTTTGATCACACTTTCTTAGGCCAAGCTGAGGCTTATTTCTCCCTGTATATAAGAAAATAAGAGTCATCGGACCGTGATTCACTCAGCTCTACACCAACTACTTGGATGTTGCAGTTTGAATGTTGCCCCCTGAGAGTATAGGAAGGTCTTATCTATTCACCTGTATTGTCTATGTTTTCTTTTACCCTTAGTAAGTTTGTGAGCCACGTTGGGTTTCTTCCTTCATCTAGTGTGCTTTTTCCAATGGCTTGGTCTGTTGTAACAAAGCTAACAAATGTGTGGGGAAGGCATCTCCCATGTCACTCTAGCATGGGATGGCCCACATTTTAGAAAAATGCAATGTGGTATATAGGAAGCATGGTGGGGGGGATTTTTTAATTGTTAGAAGAGACCATTTTTCAGCTGCACTCATTTGGGGAACGGTAATGCAAGATATAAGGCAGAGCTGGGCCATCTTAGAGAGTAATGGAATTAAATAAACCAAAGGTAATTAGAAGGTCAGAGTTACAAAAGAGGGCAGAAATGAATACCCCTGTCCTCCAAAACCAAATAGATAATATCTGGATTTTTTTTTAAGTAATTTTTTTTTTTTTTTTAAGTAATGCCACTGGGGGCGCCTTGGTGGCTCAGTCAGTTAAGCATCTGCCTTTCCCTCATGTCATTATATTGGAGTCCTGGGATCTGGCCCCATGTCCAGGGCTTCCTGCCCAGCTGGGAGTCTGCTTCTTCCTCTCCCTTTGCCCCCACTCCCCACCCCTGCTGGTGCTTGCTTTCTCTCTCAAATGCATAACTAAAATCTTAAAAAAAAAAAAAAAAAAGTAATGCCATTGTGTGGATCTGAACCCATCAATACCAGTCAAGCCTATACTTCTAAAGATTTTATTTATTTATTTATTTGAGAGAGAGAGAGAGTGAACGAGAGAGAGAACACACAAGCTGGGGGGAGAGGGAGAAGCAGACTCCGCACTGATCAGGGAGCCCAATGTAGGGCTCAACCCAAGGACCCTGGGATCATGACTTGAACTGAAGGCAGATGCTTAACCAACTAAGCCACCCAGGTACCGCAAGCCTGTACTTCTAAAAATTCCAGAGGCTTTCTGTATTTTATTTCATTAACCCATGAAAAGCCATGTAAAAGATACATCGAAATTAAATGAATTGATTCTGGCCTGTTAGTGAGTTGTTGCAGGGCTTGAGCTGAGCTGTGTCTTGCTGGGGATGGGCAGCCCAGAGGCGTTACTGCTCTAGCAAGTATACCAGGGTGCAGGAGATTGGAGTGGATGTGGCCAGCATGATCTTGATTGGGTTGCTAGTCAGCAGATAGTGGCTGGGAAAATCAGAACGGGGCTCTTTGGAGGTCTTTTTGGCCTTGCTCACTTAATGTTTCTTCTAAGACCTGCATGAAGCTTGGATCAAACATGGTCCCTGCCCAGTAGCAGGTTTCAGGCTGCCTCTAATGATGACCCTGTGATGCAGAGCTGGCTCAATTTCCTTACAAAGTGGCAAATTCATCCCTCAGCCGTTGGTGGCAAATTTCATCATGAAAACATCCTGACTACTAAAGTCACTTCTTCCTGTTGGATCAAGAAAGAGGCTCAAGACAGGGAAGTTACCTTAATAAAAAACATGGTCAGTTCCTACTTCTAGCTTGAGATGCCTGGTTGCTGAGGGCTTTGGAGGTTAGGGAGAACCAGGGATAACTTGTCACTGCAACTTTGGGACAAAATACAGGCAATTTATAACCTCTTGATGGCCCAACCTCTTGCTAAAACAGCCTTGTAGTTTCTGTTCTAATTTATATGAGAGGAAACCAAACTTTCTGGCAAACAGCAAAGTATGGCTGTTATTTCTGCCCCTTTCCACCATGATGTTTGCAAGAGCATTGGAAATGGCTTATAAATTATAAATTAAAAAGCCCAGTCCAGTTCCACTCAGACTACACGCTGCCACTCTTATGTGACATTTAGTGCAGGAGCTGATATTAACATGTGTCCAGGAGGAAAAGCACTAGGGAGAACGTGACACTATGCAGGGAAGGACCTCTCCTGCTAAAGGTGGCCACACCCAGGTGCGCCTGCTAGGTCAGGCATAACGTTGCTAGGTTTCTCAGATGCTGGCCATCTGCTCTCTGAGCGCTCTTGGGTCCTTCTCGGTTTTGTTTCTCTTGTTGCCTTTGGTATGTGTGATCACAGTTGTGTATTTTTCCAACCTTCTCTTTCCCTCTTTTTCTCAACTCTGGATTTCTCATTTAAAGTTAGTGGACACTGGGGCTCTGCTCTGCCTGCTTCTGTCCCCTGAAACTATGGCCAGAATCCAGTGCTTGGGAGCTAAGATACCAGGTCTACCAGTTAAGGGGTCACTTCCCACACAGGTGTCAGGACCATCAACAAGGACTTCGGTAGCAGTGGACCAGTGAGAGTGCCCTTGTTGCAGTGGTTCTGTTCCTACCTGGTCACTGCACTTCCTTACATTCACTGGGGGCCACAGTTTTTGGATTTCAAAATAGAAGCAATGGATTGTTCACCTTTTCCTGTCCTTTCCCTCTATAGGTTGTAAGCATGATCTCCCATTTAGTGACTTTGTAGATTATTACTCACTACCCAGAATGTTGCCTGCCACTGATTCCATTAAGTATTTGAAGAGAAGGTGGTTGTTTGCAATATAAAGTGGAACAAAGTGTAACTGTATAGGAAATCAGCAATAAACTGTAATTAGAGAATATAGTGTAAGTTCATACTTAAGTGGCAGCACTAGTTTGGGATTAAACCACACTAATGCCTCCTTCGTGACTTGAAAGAATCTTAGCACAGGGCCCACTCTGCTTTAGAATGCTTTCCTGTCAGGGGTTAATAAAAAAAAAAAAAGGCTCCCTATGGAATAGGCTTGTCAGGACCAGCTGCTAGGGCAGCAAGGGGTTGATTTTGCACTCAGACTGAAAGCACTATCTGAAACCATTTTCACTTTCTGGGCATGGTTCTCCCCTGGGGCAGGACTGGACACTGCATTTCTTGGGCCTGAAGATGCAGTCCTAATCGGGGTTCAGACCTTGTGCTACCTGAGGCGGACCCACACAAATGCAGCTCTGTCCCACTGCCCTGACGCTCAGGTTGTCCCTGAGAGAGATCGTCTGCTGTGCTCTGGAGATATGGGAACTGGACTAGTAGGCCGTTGTCTGGGACACTCCTCTCTGCGAACCCGTTTCTTTGTCCCCAAGCAGCCGACAGCAGTGGTACTGAGTGCACTCTACTGGATCTAGATCTGATCTACCCTGTCAAAGGTTGTAGCCTCGCATAGGACTGGAGCCCAGAAATGCCCGAGAGAGGGTGCCTTGACTGTAATGTGGCCTTGTATACTCACAGTCAGTACTAAGTGTTTTCTCTGCGTGGCTAGGTACTGAGGGGGTGCCAGGAACTAGGCCTTAACTCTAAAGACCATGCATATAGAAGAGTTAACACTTAAATAGCAGAGTACAAATAGGCATAAAATAATAGAGGATAAATTGATGGCATGAACTTATGTAATTAAGATTCGAATGCCAGAACTATTTCCAGAGGGAGATGAATTTAGAGCAGTGCTTCTCAAAGTGTGGTCCCTGGGCCAGCAGGACCAGCATCCCCTGGGAGCTTATTAGAAATGCAGAGTCTCAGGCCTTACCCCAGACAGCAGGACTGAGTAATCTGGTTTTAACAAGCCCTCCAATTGATTTTGGTGTTCACTGAAGTTGAGGATCCCCCGCCTTATTTAGTTGGAGGGAATAACACTAAAATTTCTGCATCATGTAGATTCCTCTTTGAAGGATCGTAACAGCTAGCAGCTAATATGTTTTGGGTATTTGCTATCAACTGGGTACTATTCTGAGTCATTTACCTGCATTACTTCCTCTAATTCTTACAGAACCTTACAAATGTAATGTTATTACTCCCTTTGCACCAGGTCATAGAAATAGATTCATTCTAGCAGTAAATCTGCTCTAATCTGAGCCCTGCAGCCAGCAATGAGACTCTAAGCCAATCATTTGACCATCGTATGCCTCATTTTCTTTCTGTTAAATGGGTGGCAAGGCCTGTCCTAGCTACTTCAGGTTGTTATAAGAATGATATGATTAAAGAACTATGAACATGCTTTCAGAAGTTAGAAATATTTTTAGACATGTTTTTAAAGCAATGTAGTATTTTTGATAGTAGTTCCCCTGATATAGCTCTCACTAAGGTACTGCCCTGATAGGCTGAAGCAGGGTTATATTGGGTTTTTACTGTGCCACTGGATTTCTCCATGTAAAACTGAAGTGTTAAGAAAGTGGGGAGGAAAGGAGATCAGTATATGGAGAATGCAGTGAAGAAGCGCAATTAGGAAAATAAAGGGAGTCAAAAATAAGGGCTGGCAGGGGCGCCTGGGAGGCTCAGTGGTTTAAAGCATCTGCCTTCAGCTCAGGTCATGATCCCAGGGTTCTGGGATCGAGCCCCACATCGGGCTCTCTGCTCCGTGGAGAGCCTGCTTCCTCCTCTCTTTCCCTGCCTGCCTCTCTTGCCTAATTGTAATCTCTGTCTGTCAAATAAATAAATAAAATCTTAAAAAAAAAAAAAAAATAAGGGCTGGGGGAGTTTGTTTTGCCGGGGGGGAGGGTCTCTCAGAAGAGGGGATCCTGGATCCTGGAGCCTCCTTGCTAAGCCTCATGTAGCTTGGGGTCTGGTAGTAGAGGTTGATGCTTTCTCCCCAGAGCTCTACTACGACCGTGGGAACCACCATGAGTTTGTGTCCCTGGTGAAGGATTTGGCCCGGCCCGGAGAAATTAGCCAATCACAGGCCTTCGACTTTGAATTCACCCACGTGGAGAAGCCGTATGAGTCCTATACAGGCCAGAATGTAAAGCTACGGTAAGTTGTACCTGCTTTTTCCCCACCTTCCCCTGAAGCTGTCCATGTTTCTGAGGCTTTTTAATGTGGGTCTCAAGAAGAAAGAGAACTGAGCCGTGGTGTGCTGGTAAATGGTTAACAATGGGCTCTCTGGGAGGAAAAGCCCTGGTTTTTAGCATTTGTCTCTGTAGTGTAAATATTCCCACCATGGCCAATTTCAAGCTCCCAGCCAAATGTCCCTAATTACAGAGTTGGGGAGAGATGTACAGTAGCCACCTTGACACAGCTAGATGTAAATTCCCACAAGAGCAGAGAGAATTGTGAATGGTAGCAAAATTATTAGGAAGCAGTGAGTTTGTAGTATGTATTACTTTTGTTTTTCATATAATATTAATTATAAATTTTTATAATTTAGTTTTAAATAATCATTATGTTTAACAACCAGTTTTTAAAATTCCTGAAGATTCAACAGTTAGCTTTCATTCCATGGTACATGCTGTCCCCAGCATACCCTGGGCTGCACACCAGGACATACAGATCCTCACAACAAGCTTTGCCACACAACAGCAGTGTGATCCTGAGCTCTGTCACTCAGCTTTCTCGCTTGAAAAGTAGAATAGATTTGGATTCTAGATCGGTCCTCCATCGTTCTGGGTGATGGGAGCGTAAAACATAACACAGTGTTATGAGCTTTTAAAAAATTAATAAACACAGTTTAAGTACATAGGACTGTTTTTTAGTGTTCCAGCTTCTGAGGATGGAGACTGATTTCAGGGGCTGCTGAGGTTAAAAAAAAAAAAAAATCCAGAGAGGTTCTAGACTCTTGGTTGTAACCTGAGATTAGGTGATGTCACTGAGATAAAGCAGACTTCCTCTGTTACTTTAGACACCTGGTTCGAGATCTTGATGCTGTCTTAAAAGATCAGCTTGTCTTCATCACCTTAAGGCCTGGTAGTGTGAACTACAGGAAGACATTTCCTCCCCTTCCCTCCCTTACCCTCCCCTTCAGTTCTCTCCCCGATCTCTCCTCTTCCATCAGAAGCGTGATTGTAGGCTCTCTTTTTACAGTCTGTGCAAAGAGGTCTAATCACTAACATCACTCAAACTAGAGACATTGTATTCAAAAAAAGTTTCACGACCGTGAGGATTATCTAGTTGTCACCAAAGCTTGGCTGTGGGATCGATTGTTATTTTATTTAATTTTTTAAAAGATTTTATTTATTTATTTGACAGAGAGAGGCATGAAGAGGCAGAGTGGCAGGCAGAGGGAGAGGTAGAAGCAGACGCCCTGCTGAGGGAGCCTGGCATGGGGCCCGACACAGGACCCTGGGAGCATGACTGGAGCCAAAGGCAGCCGCTTAACCAACTGAACCACCCAGACGCCCCTATTTAATTTATTTTTTACAGTGGATTGCTCTTAAATGTTTTTAAGACAGAGAGAAAGGTGTTGAAAAGAGTGCGGTGATTCCCCGGAATAATAAAAATAGAATTACCATATGATCCAGGAATTCCGCTTTTGGGTACAAACCCAAAAGACGTGAAAGCAAGGAATCAAACAGACATATACACTCACACTCATAGCTGCTTGTTCACAACAGCCAAAAGGTAGACCAATCTGAGTTCCATCAGCTGATGAAAGGGTAAACAAACGTGGTAGATACATAAGTGGGATATTATTCAGCCTTAAAAAGGGAAGGAAATCCTGTGATATGCTACAACATGGATGAACACTGAAAGCGTTATGCCAAGTGAAATTAGCCAGTCATAAAAAGACGACTACTATATGATTTTACAACAGTGTGAATGTGCCTAATGCCACTGAACTGTATACTTAAAAGTAATTAAAATGTTAAATTTTTATATGTTGTAGGGGAGAAGAAGACCCCTTTTTTCCTCTATCCATCTTAGGTTCGTAGACTGAGGTCCTGCAAATCAGACTGACAGAAGACATGCTAGCAAGAGAAAGGCAGACTGGTTGACTCACCTGTATGTTGTGCATATGTATGGAGCTCAGGGATTGGTAATAGAAAGGGGTGGTTAGGACTAGGAGCTTATACAAACATCTTAACAGAGGAATGATAATTTTGCAGAGAAGCAACAGGACAAAAGAAAGGGACTTTGAGCTTCTAGGGACAGCAAGTTGTGGGAAGGTATAAGTATACGGGAGAAACAAATGGAAGGTAAGAATCCTTTAAGCAAGATTTGATTTGTGGATTTCTCTAGTGCAGTCTCTGGGCTGGTAACAGTTGTCTCTGGTGACTAAGAAGGTCCTGCTCTTCCTGGTAGAGAGTGGGGAGGGCAGAGAGTTTTCTTTCCTGTGTCTGCTTCTTGCCTGTTGCTTTATAATATAAGCTTAATATAATCATCATGCCAGGGTGGCATATTTTGGGGTGGTATACTCTGAACTCCTTCTGTATTTTACCACAAAATAAATAAATGAATTAAAGAGAAAAAGGTGTTGCTGTCCAAGTAGATGAAGTCATTAGGATTCATGTTGAGAAAGTGAGGTCAAGAAGGGAAAATTAGTTAAGGGCAGTTTATAGATGTGATTCCAGATGAAGGGCTTGTATATTATTACTTAGACGGTGGGTGGGAGGATGAAAAGATCACTCTAGACACTTCTTTCTTTGTTTTTAGGTGGGGGAGTGGTTCTTTGGATGGTTAATATAAAGTCAACATGTGCTATTTGATGAATGGGTAGAGTGCAGAGACAAAATTGTTGGAAGGCTAGTACAAGGTCCTGAGCATCTTACCTTAGTGGACACAGCAGGAGCGGGCAGTAAATGAGGAATTTAACGGACAGCCAAAGAACTGACCAGTGAATGTAGGTACAGGTAGATGGCTATTAGGAAGAAAGGATGACTTGTAGTGAAGATGGCTCATCCAAATTTAAAGTCTAAGGCACTGGCAAAATACACAGGTATGAAAGTTCACTAGACAATTAGAAATGCAAGCCTGGCACTCAGGACAGAGAAATACACTGTTGGGAATACTCTGCTCAGTGCTAAAAACTGGTATATTTTTCAAAGAGGTGAGTTGAGGAAGAGAAGAGCCCAGGCAAGACCTGTTAGAGGGATAGGAAGGTGGAGGAGGGGGAGGGCGGGAGGGTGGGGAGGTGGTTCCTGTGGAACCACAGGAAGAGCATTTCAAAGAAGAGAAGGAAATGTTTTACTCTCCAGTGTCAAAACTGAGGCTGAAAAGGCAAGGCCACTGGGTTTGGCAATAGGGAAGAAGCTTCAGTAGTTAGAACAGGACCCGTCTGTGACCGCTGTCCCTGACGAACGGGCAGGAGCACAAAGCCTGGAGATTGTTTTGGGGATTGAGGAGTTTGGGCCTTTGTATAAACTCAAAAGAGGAAGTCTTTATTGGAGAGATTCGATAGATTGAGAAAATTGGAAAACTTGAGGGATCGAGATGCCAGGTAGAAGTTCTCTACCAAAGCTCCCATATTAGAATCACTTGGGAGGCTTCAAAAAATGTTGACGCCTGTGTGCTTCTGCAGGACAGTTAAATGTCAGCTCTGCCTACGCATCTGGATTTTGGAAACCCCTCCTCCCCAGGGTGGTTGTAATGTACACACAGATCAAAAGTCTTTCTGCCAGATGGAGAAGGAGAGGGGTCTTGAGAGACGGAGGTGCTGTTGGAAGGAGGAAAGTTTGGGCAAAGATACAGACGTGTTAAGGATGGAAGTAAGAGACAGCACAAAGCAGAGAAGTGAGAGAATTATCAGTCTTAAATTGGAAGGCTTTCCTCTTCTCAGATTTAAAGCTGTGTCTTCCACAGATCAGGGGGAGAGGAGCCTGGAGAGCCTGAGCAGTTAGAGAAGGGTTAGGAACAAATATGTGTCTTGGAGAATGTGACAGAAGTTACTGAGGTGTATAAAAGGGTTGCTGAGCATGGGTCAGGTCCACACAG
This sequence comes from Mellivora capensis, assembly GCA_004024625.1. Taxonomy (NCBI): domain Eukaryota; kingdom Metazoa; phylum Chordata; class Mammalia; order Carnivora; family Mustelidae; genus Mellivora; species Mellivora capensis. Next base: position 10,336 of record PISX010019049.1, read on the forward strand.
AGGAGAGAAGCCTAAGTATGTCATTGATCTGGTTGGCAGCTTTCTCCAGGCGCAGTTGACAGGTGATGCAGATCATCTAAGTTTTGGTTAGAAGGAAATATCATTAAGGGGTTGTTTTTCTCCATTCACTGTGTATGAGCATAGAGTAGGTCAAGGGGACAGGGATGCTGTCCCAATCATGGCGGACAGGGATCCGCCATGATTGAGCAGCTGACCAGATGGTCACGCTTGGCATGCTAAGCCCTTCAGGTGCTATGTCTCTGTCTTCTTCACCACTTGTCCTCTACCACAGCAACATCTCCCCAAGGATCCAAGATTTAGACAGAGACTTCCTTTGTTTAAACTGGGACCTCTCAGGGCACCTGGGTGGCTCAATGGGTTAAAGCCTCTGCCTTCTGCTCAGGTCATGATCCCAGGGTCCTGGGATCAAGCCCCACATCGGGCTCTCTGCTCCGTGGAGAGCCTCTTCCTCCTCTCTTTCCCTGCCTGCCTCTCTTGCCTAATTGTAATCTTTGTCTGTCAAATAAATGAATAAAAATCTTAAAAAAATTATTAAAAAAAATTCTAAACCGGGACATCCCCCATCTCTGCTGCTTTACTTACAAGGTCTGCTCTGCCTGAGTGCCCTTTTTTCTCTCTCCATAGACTTGATTCCTCTACCTAACTTAGCACTTACTGTGTGTTCTAATTTTTCTGTTTATTGGCCCACCTTCCCCAGTGGACTGTGAACTTCCCATGAGACTGTATCTTATTCATCCTATGCCTAGCAGTAAACGTTTGCTGAAGGAAGAGCTGACTTACTTTCTCCATTCCCTATCACTCCCATTTAACTTGAAGGACTTGGAAATTGCTTAATTTATTGAATATTGTTAAACAGAGACATGCAAATATAAGAGTTTAAGACAGATCCCTGTGCCTGAAGATCCAGGAGTTAGTTGAGGAAAAACCCATACACAAATACATGGTAGGCAGTGGTGAGGGGCTTGAAAGGCATTAGGATAACTTGCTGTGGGAGTATAGAGCAGAGAAATCAATTTTATCTAGGACAGTGCTCTGAGCCCAGAGGATGGGCTCAAAAGCCATTTGAGGGGAAGGTCTTTGAATTCTCATTGTACTATAATTGCAAAATTTTGTGCGTTAAGTATGTTCATTTTTTTTTTTTTCTGAGAAGAGGGTCCACAGAGGTAAATTCTCGAAGGAATACAAAGCCACAAAGGTTAACCACTGTTCGGGCTTCTCTCCAGTGGGTCTGTTTGGTGCATGGATTGAGGCAGCATTGTGGAGACTGGGAGTATTCCTTTATGACACATCCTTCTCCTACAGGTATTTCCTTCGAGCCACCATCAGCCGCCGCCTCAATGATGTTGTCAAAGAGATGGACATTGTAGTCCACACACTCAGCACATACCCAGAACTGAACTCTTCCATCAAGATGGAGGTTGGGATCGAGGACTGCCTGCACATTGAGTTTGAGTATAATAAGTCCAAGTAAGTCTCTGGGGCCCCACAGTCATGGAGAACTATTGAGGGAGGTTAAGAAGGGACCTGATGAGAATCCAGTGAGAATTGGTGCCCTGGCCTTGGCTGGCTCGTAATGCCATGCTTGAGGGGAGGCCACTGACCTGGTACTATGAATATTTGTGCCAGGCTGCTGAAAGGTGGACCAGGAAAAACTTCATTTTACTTAAATTAAATGGAAATTAAGAAGGTACATTTAAATTAAATATCCTACATTGGCTTTTAAGGTCAAGCCAAATTAACTTTAAGATCATTTGTTTTGGATGTAGATACAGCTCTTTCCTTCTATTGATGAAAATAATCTCAGAATACAATTCCCATTAGCATTTGTATCCTATATACAGTATGTCTCTAGAAATCAATGTGAGGAAACCACACAATGGCCGTAGTTTGCTGCTTCCTCCTGAACTTAAATGAATTACAGCAAAGAATACCTGATGCCTTTTTATAAAGGCCTTTAAATAATTCTAGCTAGCAAGTTGGGAAGCCATGTATGTTTTATACTGTTTGTTGTCTGAACATGAAGATACTTAAGTGTGGAGCGCCGGGGTGGCTCAGTTGGTTAAGCATTTGCCTTCTGCTCAGGTCATGATCCTAGGGTTCTGGGATCGAGCCCTGCATTCTCCCTCTCCCCCTGCTTCTCCTCTTGCTTGTGCTCTCTCTCTCTCTCTCAAATGAATTTTGAATATCTTTAAAAAAATATCTAAGTGCTTATAAATCACAAAACTTACTGACACTTCAAAAATATACCACAAACATCTTTCTTTTCAGTATAATGCCTTCCTGAAAATGTTTGAAAATCAGATATGCAAAAGTAAAAGTGTATTCTATTCACAGAAAGCAAAAAAAGGAAATTAGAGTCTCTAGGGTTCTTATTGGAGAGACCCCTATTATCCAGGTAGTGCGGGTTAGGAAGGGCTTTTTAAAAAATTAACAACATATGTGCTTCCTAGAACAGGGGTGAGGGAAAGGCCTATATTTCCCTCTGCCCCTGGCCTAGAACCCCTCATGATCCAGAAGCGGCCCTACTTGGCAAAACCTCGCCTATGGGACAGGGTGGGGCGAGCTAGGAGGGAGGTTGATCTGGGCCAGGCAGGGGCATGTAAGGGGACAGCCTTCCCCTTTCTCCTCAGCCTCAGGGCTCTGTGGGCTTTCTGGAAAGGAGCCACCAAATAGTACCTACCTACCAGCACTCCAGCTACCTAGTAAAAGAGGTAGCTGGCAGGCCTTGTAGATCTCAAAATAACTGTCAGTCGGCAAGGTTCAAGACCAAGTATGGTATGTGAAGGGCACTGTAGAGTCTATCCCATGACCTCAGGAACTGGATGTTCACACCTGTTCTGCTTCCTCAGAGCAGGTTGCTGTGTAAGAGCACACTGTCTATATCATGTAGTGCCATTCTGCCATTAGGGATTGCCCTTGGGGTAAGGTAGCAGGTACTACCATGTTTGTACCTTGGGTTTCTCCTCTGAGAAGTAGAGATAAGTTAGTGGGTTTCAAACACATAAGAAGGGATGAAGTGAAAGAAGTGGGGTCCAGGGTTCTAGGCCCTCCACAGGAGTTTCTCATGTATTAATGTTTCTGCATAGGATTTCATTTAGAATAAAGGAATGTTCTGTTTACCAAAGTTTGAAAACCCCTAGAATCTATGATCTCTTAGCATTCCTTCTGAAATGCTGTGAGCAGCCTCCATTCTGACTTTGTAAGTGTTCTTACAAAGTCTACTTTGTAAGACTTTATCTACTGAAAGTATCTACAGTTTTCCCAGTTAGACTGTAAGCAGAAAGTCAGCCTGAAATAGTGGGGAGAACACAAGCCTAGGAATTAGGCACTTGAGTTCGCACCATGTGTCTGTCCCCTACTCAAATCCTTGTTCAAGTATCTATCTTTGAACTTCCTTTCCTCTACCTGTCATATAAGGAGATTAAATTCTTTTTTAAAAGATTTATTTATTTATTTATTTGACAGAGAGAGATCACAAGTAGGCAGGTGGGGGTGGGGGGAAGCAGGCTCCCCAGTGAGCAGAGAGTCCGATGCGGGGCTTGATTCCAGGACCCTGAGATCATGACCTGAGCCAAGGGCAGAGGCTTAAGCCACTGAGCCACCCAGGTGCCCCAAGGAGGTTAAATTCTAAAATCCCTGCCAACACTCCTGTCCCATGATTCTGAGCTTCAGATTTGAAGATTTTCCTTTCTTCCTGTATGCCTGTTATAGGGCGGTGCACACGCAGATGACTGGTATTCCAGACTGACTCAAAGAGAAATGATGGAAAGGGCAGAAAGTGTAATACAGCATGGCCAAACTCATAACAGCCCACAGAGCACGAGCCATGTGAGCAGGGCCCAGAGAGAGGGTGCTGATGGAGCATAACACATCGTCTTGCTCTACTGTTCCTGCCTGGGCTGTCACGTCCAGCAGACAAAACTCTTTGCTGCAGGAAATTGAGGACCAGTTCCCAAAAGACGTTTTGTGAGCTCAGATAGCGAGCAAGTCCTGGTTCCTGCATTGGTGGGGCTTGCCTCCCACACGTCAGGACATCTAAAACAACATAAACACAAAAGGTATAAAAGAAATTAAAGTGCTGAGAAGACAGATCAGATGGGTAAGCATAGAATGGGTGATGTAACATGCAAGAAAATCCTGTGAGTTGCTTATGGAAAAATGGGAGATTCCAATAAAGCACATACTGGGAAATCATTCTGCAAGGGCAGTTGTGGTAAGAACATGGGTGAGTGTGTACTATGACTCCATCTTCAGCCTACCTGCTTGGCAGTGCCCCTCCCCTGAAACCCAGGAGACCTGGAAGTATGCAGTTTGGCTGCCATATTCACATCTTATTTTCTGTTCCCCAGATACCACTTGAAAGATGTCATTGTAGGGAAGATCTACTTCCTCTTGGTGAGAATCAAAATCAAGCACATGGAGATAGATATCATCAAGCGGGAAACGACAGGCACAGGCCCCAATGTGTACCATGAGAACGACACGATAGCCAAGTATGAGATCATGGATGGGGCTCCCGTGAGAGGTGAGCATCCTGGCACCCAGCCCGCAGCTGCCTCGCCCATTCCCCCAGGCCCTGCAGAGTTTTAGAGGGGCTCAAGAGATTATACTGCTAAAGTAAGATTTCCTATTCACCTATAGTTTCTCATCTCTAATTGCTCACTGTGGATCCCAATAAAGAGGAAAAGGAGGGCTGGGTATGTGGAACTCCAAGCTCCTTCCCCACCTTCACCCAGAAAAGCTCCACTTTGGCCTCGTCTACATACCGAGCTTGTACTGGAGATTGCATCTCGAGAGTTATACCTCTTAAATAACAACAACAAAAGCTTGAAAAGTACTGGCTTAGCAGATAAAATTGAACATTTTACTATTTCCTATTGGTGTTCTTTGTTGCTTGGGAGCCAGAGATTAATGCAGAATAATCATTTATGTTCCTTAGCTCTGGCTCTGGCAAAATGATTCATTCTCTGAATTCATTCACCAAGGGCAGATACTTTGGGCAGCACTACCAGGTGCCACAGACCACACTGGGAATGGGACAGAAAACGGTACTGCCCCATCCACTTCCAGAGCGGACATTACATCTGGAATGAATGGAGTTGAAAGCTTTGTTACTTGGGGAATCTGATTATTTGGGAGTAGCAGTCTTTATGTTCTTCTGGCCCTGCAGCCACTGATCAGGAAGAATGTACTTTCTCCTTTAGAAGTGCTTGGCTATGCCAAGGTTCTTTTCAGTTTATTCTCACATATGTGTTCCATGGGGAAGGTAGGGACAATGACAGCAGATTCTTGAGTGTCACCATGCCAGGTCCTTAGGGGGATAGGACTGAGCTCTTCTGACTCTGTATGTGCCATTTTTCTCACCAGCTGTGCAAGTAGAGCCACTTGTCATTTTCTCTGAGAAATAAGACAAACCAGCAGATAATTAATGGTGCATTTTATATTTAGCTTCAGACTACATTATAGGTTTGGCCTTTCTCAGTAGAATTACTGCCCTAATTTCATTTCACTTAAATTAGGAAAGGCTTAAAAAAGGAAAGGGTGTTAGAGCTGGAAGATATCAAAAATACCACGTAGTCTGATTCCACAATTTTCCACAAGAGAAAATTAAGGTCCAGAGAAAGCAATAGACTAACTCAGAAGTCCTACAATTAGTTAATGGAGAACTAAGACCAGAATTAGGATTTTCTCTTTTCCAGGCCACTATACCACTACCAATCCATCTCAAAGTAGAGATGTATTTTGGGGGGCATACACTATTTAGAATGGAGGAAGGTGGCATCGAGATTGCTGGGTGACATGATGAGTTAGCTGGGGTTTGACAGTTGCCTTGTGAAAAACCAACAACTAGGTACAATACATATAATCAAAAGATGCTTAGCAGTAGTATCCTGTGCTGTTCATACTCACGGGTCTCTGTATTGGGGTGGTTAGAGAAGACACAGCAGGACCTGGAGTGGAGCTGCAGTCGTTTTTGCTTCAGCAGATCACTGAGCCACAGAATGCGAATTCCCACCAGGCAGAAGCATTCCCTTGAGTGTTCCATGACATGCTCAGGTGGCATCTCGTGGGCAGAGTATGACTTGGTGTCAGGTAGAATGGGTCACTTTGCCCTTTACTCTGATACCTGCCTGGCCTTTACAGGAGAGTCCATCCCGATCCGGCTCTTCCTGGCGGGCTACGAGCTTACCCCCACCATGCGGGATATCAACAAGAAGTTCTCCGTGCGCTATTACCTCAACCTGGTGCTGATAGACGAGGAGGAACGGCGCTACTTCAAACAGCAGGTGAGGCCCGGGTACCTCCCAAGACCCCTGGTGGCCCTAGAGCCACATTAGGAATGGCATCATTCCTGTGAAGATCAGGCTCCATTTCGGACAGATTAAGCAGAACGGTAAAGGGGAGAGAGTTCACTAGTCTCTGTGCCACTTGTTGGTTCACCAAGAGGGAGTCCCACAGCAAAAATGAGGGTTCCCAGTTGACATGTGAGTCTGCTTCCCTGTGACTGTCTATGCTTCCTGCCCACACCATCAGAAGGAGCCCTAAGGTGGTATGGGTAACTGCTGTCATTGGGGAGAGAGAAGCAGAGGAGGTTTTACTAAGATGCCTGGGAGAGAGTTGGAGCCTCTGGGAACCCCCACCCCCATGCCTCCCTCTCAAGGTAGCATGTTGTCCCCCTCCCCCAATTCTGCAGGAAGTGGTGTTGTGGCGGAAAGGTGACATCGTACGGAAGAGCATGTCCCACCAGGCAGCCATCGCCTCACAGCGCTTCGAGGGCACAACCTCCCTGGGTGAGGTGCGGACCCCCAGCCAGCTGTCTGACAACAACAGCAGGCAGTAGGCCCCCAGGGCCAAGAAGCTGCTGGGCTTCCAACCCAGCACCCCCGTCTACCAAACACCAGCGGCTGGGGGAGGGGGAAGACAGTGTGATGCTCAACTGACCTGTTACTTGCAACCTGAAAACAAATCGTGTTTTGACTTTAATTCTTTTTTCTGAAGAACCTAAGGGGCTCGGGTTGGGAGGCAGTCTCCTTGAGATTCTGCGGCTGATGTGGGAATAGGGATAGGTAGCATCCTGGTAGCTAGTCTCTCTGGGGCAAGAGCCTTCTGTTGAGGCCTTCCATGTGGGGGTGCCTTGCATTTTACAGGAGAGCAGAGAGTGGGCATCCTTGACTTCTGGGTCTCTGAGCTTCCTGATACAGGATCTGAGCATGTCCCTGGGATTCTGAGCTGCCAGTAGGGTCCGGGGTAGTCACATCTTATTCTCCCCTCTACTATCCCTGCCCTATCCTAATGGCAGGGGGGAGACTCAAGATCAGGAAGCTACCTCTTTGGGAGTCTTGGATGTGGTGCTTTGACGTTTCCACAAGCCAACTCCTTTTGGCCTTTATGTCACTGCTGTGAACCAGACACCTCCCTTCTCCATCTCCTATGGACTCTTATCAGTAACGTCCTGGAACAGAAGCTTGTGGAAGGGCCTTTGGCTGTTGTCCCCTCACCTTGAGAAATTCTGGGCACAGAAACACCCTGGGGTCAGTGTCATGCATGGATGGCAGCAGTGTTGAACACAGGAGGCCATCCAGGCCCACTGAGGAAGCAGCATGGTGACTATGCATGGTAGCTGTCTGCCTTCACCCCGTGACTGTGCTCCCCAGCCCCTGGGGCTGGATGGTTCTAGGGTATTGCTGTGTGCTACAGCAAGCCTAAACAAGGGCATCTGTTTCCTTTAAGAGATCCCGGGAAGGGGCCTTGATCTCTTTGCTTCCCTACGAATGGACCCTCATCACTCCTTACTCTCCCTCCACTTACTTTGTGGGAATTGGGGCTTGGAAGTTTCTTACTGATGCCCACGTCCCCTCACTCTCTGAGTTTCAGAAGAGAGATGAGAGCCTCAGCAGAAGACCCTGCTACACGACTTCAGAATAATTCTGCTTGCCAAATTATGTTTTCACCTTCACCAGTTGACTGACCAGAGTTTAGGACCACTGATGTTTTGTTTAAAAACATACATAAAAACTCTTGTGGGTATTCTTGTTACGCTAAAGGAGAGGGGGACTTCCCTCTGTTGCACTGTGTGTGGGCCTACTGGAGTAAAGATGTTGACATCCTTTTCTGCCTCATCTGGAAATGACCTAATGGCCTCCCTTCCCTTCAAGCAGACCCCACTGGCCAATATGTACAGTATTTGGTGGTCTAACTCCTCCATAATTTGGGAAGCAGAGGGGTTGGTTCCTGTGTCATCTTTTAGTGGGGAAAATTCGGACTTTTTTCCTCAGAGATCAGTGCAGTCATGGGCCTCTGGCTGGGCAGGCTCATGGGTCAGGACTGAGAGTGGAGGAAAGGATACTGGGATGATACTTGAGGTTGACTGGGGACAGCAAAACCAAGGAAGGTAAGGTGGTTCCCCTTCCCCATCCCCATGCTAGACCCCCAGGTGTGACGGACAATCCCATGGGATCAGGATTACCCATCCAGCTGCCCCTGGATTATCAAGGTTAGGGGCTCAAGTGTATGGGGGAGGCAGGTTCTGTGCTCCTTGCCTTTTCCACAACATGAGATTAGGCTCTGATGTGCCTCCCATAATAGCTGGTATTCTAACTAGAAAGGACCTGTCAATTCCTCTGCCTCCCAGCTGACAACCCAAATTCATTTTCCAACTTTCCTAATGTCTTAGACCTTTCTTCTGGGAGAACTAGAAGGTAGAATTTGATTTTATTCTCTCAGGAGCTGTGCAAAAGCCAGGTCTTCTGTTTTCCCTCTTTCTGCCCCCATTCACTCCTTGTCTGTGCAACGGTGGAGGTGAGGGGAGGCCTCACCCCCACCTTCACAGGTTCCCGTACCTGGGAGTGCATAGGTACTAAACCAAGCAGTGCAACTTGTAATTAAGCAGCTGCAGTGTTTACATGTTTCTTAATGTGTCGTCTTTTCAATGGCTGTATTTAAAAAAAAAAACAAAAACAAAAAAACAAACACTTGTTTCAGTTGTCTCTCTGATTAAAGGAAGCCCCTGTGGCTTGGAGGCATTGTGCCCATGGTCCGCCAGGGTCTGTGATTTCTTGTCTTACACTGTCCCACCCACACCCAAGGGGAGATAGACTCCCACCTTGATCCAACACAACGCCTGCCCTCACCGTGGCTGTGCCCCCTGGTGAACAGTGATGTTTTATGAACGCCCATTTTAGACCAGCACATGTTGAGAAAGGAATGCCAGCTGTACCCTCATCTGGCAAGCTGTGCTGAAACTGCTGATAGTTTACCCCCCTGTGGGGCTCAGACGACTTCAGGGGCAGGTGTGGGGTTGGTATAGAAAGATGAAATTTTGTTTCAGTAGGTGGTAACAGACTGAACCCTGCACCCTGGTATTTGCTACAGTAAAGGAAGATGGTGGAGGTAAGCCTGCATCTTACAGAGGGGCAGAAAGATCTGCAGGGGAGTATTCTAGTCCAGTGCCATTTTAAAAGAAAAGCTTTCCATCTTTGATATTAATGTTTTATTGGAAAAGGTACATGAAAACCACCTACATACACAACCCCAGGTGAACATAACACACAAGCCACCACACACTTTCTTTTGTCTTAGAAAAGCTTGACTTCTTTGGAGTAATGTCTTGCCCATTCCAGCAACAGTGTCCCAGTTAACTTGACTCCTTTTCCTCCAGGCTCAAAATAAAATAAAACTCCTCTACCAAAGAAGGGAAAAAAAAGAAATGCTTTCGGTGTGCTCCCCTTGAATAGAAAAGTTGTGCCAGGCACTTCACATTGTAACTGAGGCAGATAGTCATTCATTCAAAAACTATTTATGGAGGATTTTACTGTGTGCCAAGCACTGCTGGGTAATAGGTACATAGTAATGGGTAACTACAGACATAATTCCTCCCTCATGGGTGTTACAGATGAGGAGACAGGCTCAGAAAAGTTTAATACTGTGCCCAAGTTAAATCACTAGTAAATGTGAGTTCATGGAGTCCCCCTGGTGTGTGGATAATATAAAGCAAAGGGCCCGCTCTTACCTGGGGTCAGGGGTTGAACTGAGAGTCTCTGTCGAGTGAAAAGAGCCATATCTTTTAAGGGGCCTCCAGTGGTTTTGTGAGCTTGGTAATGGGTTTTGAGCTCAGCCAGGGTAATGTAACGCTTCATCATCCGAACAAACTGTACATCCACCTATATGACAGAAAGGCATGTTCAGGCAGTTTCTGTCTACTGTGTTACTTGCTTCTTGCTGGAGGTTCTTAGGGGCAGAGCTGCCCGTGTTCTGTTCTTATCCCCAAAGCCAGGTAACCTCTTCTGAGTGTAAAAGCTGGACTGTGTACCTTGACCTAAAGACATCACACACCTTCTTCCTCCCTCTCTTTGTCCATCCTTTCCTCTCATGAAATAGGAAAAATAGTATTCTTTACCATGGACCATTTAGGGTTGTCTTCTTTGCTGGATGGGTCATAATAGGGACTGTTTTTCTCAAACTGTGTGTGGTCTGGGTAAGCCTCCTTCACAATCTGAAACCAAAACCAAATCTCTAATCATTTGCCTGTACAGTCAACTCCATGGCCAATTTTTAACTCAAGTCCAACTTTCTCTTCTAACCCTGTACATACTCAGCTCTTCTGCCTTGCTCTAGAGCCTATATATATATCTGGAAATAATAACACAGTCTAGAGCAAGCATAGGAAATCAAACCTGTTTTGACAAAAATCTTGAAAGTAGGTTTTAAAACCACGTATTAAAGGTTATTATTGGTACCACTGTTTTTCCACCTATAGTTAATAATCTTACCCTAATAACTTCTGGTTTGAAAGAGCCATCATCAGGCCTGTTTTTGAGTGAAAGACTGAGGTAGAGAATGAAGAGAAATCTGTACCAGTGGGACTGAGGTCTCTCTTGTTATAGTCCTTGCTGTATTGGAAAAGGCCAAGGTGGTTTTTCCATATTCTTGTGACATCAGGAATGGGGAGGAGAGTATTTCTTTTTTGTTACTGATCTAAGCTGTGTTCCTTTATATCTATGTGAGTAAGTCTCCTTGAAGGGAGAGGGATTAAGATTAATGCTTATTGTACAACTAACCTTCACAAGTCCTGCAATGCCTGGCTCTTTGCAGTTGCTATGGTAGAAGAAGGCTTCTTGCTCCAGCTTCATGGCTCGAAGGAAGTTCCGGGCCTATCCCAGGAGAGAATAAACAACAACTATCCTCCTCACCCAGTGGAAAACACTAATTAGCGGAATCAAGTCTGCTTTATTGGATGAATTTTTCTTTTTTGCAGTTTCTTCCCAATTCAATTCAATACTTGCCTTTGCCGAGACACCCAGACTGGTATGCAGACACTGGCCAGAACACAGGCCATTTGTAAACTGTATGCAGAGGAATTAAGATAGTTTTGAATATACAGTTTGGGATCTTGGAAAAAACAATGCTGGCCAAGAGATTTTGCTACTGAATAAGTCCTAGAAAGGAGACAGGCATTTCTTTGACCCTGGGTCTCAGGGCTTGCTCTTACCCTCTTACCTGGTAGTTGCGAACACCATCCCAGCATGCTGTCTGCTTGGGCTCTGCTTTAAGATCCTCAATGCTGAACTAGACAACAGGAAATGAATTCATTCATTAAATAGTCTTGGGGCCAGTTGGTAGCATATGGAAGTAGAAAGATTTTTCCCCTATGTTGAGGGTACTACTTGCTGTAGTAGAATTCTGTAGTTTACTGGCAAGTAGTTACACAAACCCACTTCTATTGGGCAAATGTAGAGTAAGCATTGAGTTACCTTGTTATCCTTGCTAATTAAAAGGATTAGTTGAATAGATAATTTAAATGATAAAATAACCTACTGGTTATTTGTATTTCACTCATTAAACTATATTTCTATTTTCTCCAGGCTGTTACTAAAACTGATTTATATTAATTCAATGAATATATACTAGTTGTTGGCAGAGAGATACATAGGAGTATGGTAAGTGTCAAGAGTAATGCAATCTAAGATTGAAACATTGCCCAGATCAGGGGTTGGCAAACTACAGCTTTGTGCCCAGGCCTGACTTTGTAAATAGTTTTACTGGAGCACAGCCACACCATCTGATTACATGTTGCCCATAGCCATTTTCTTGCAACAACAGCAGAGCTGAAACAGCAACCATAAGACCCAAAAACCTAAAATATTTATTATCTGGCCTTCTACAGAAAAAACTCTGCCACTCCTTGCCCTAGATAAAGGATTCATAAAAGAGATAGCTGATGGTAGTAAGTCCTGCTGATTTTATTCCTTATAATCTATTCCCTAACCCTACCCTTCTAAGAAGTTGGTGATGAAACCCTGTGGTGTCCCATATTCACTTCTTAGCTGAAAAAACAGCTTGAAGGGATTAGAGAGGTACCTGGTCTCACCTTCACATCGATACCTTTCTCTAGTCGGCTTTCTGGCTCGGACTTCATCAGCCAGTAACTACTTAGATTCTTCCCACAGTTTTTAGAGGCTAAAGTCTTCTCAGGGCTGGAGTTACCCATTGCAGCTAATGCCCTTGCTGGGTTCTTAGTCTTGGTACGTTTTCCTGCTGGCCCCTTATTGTCTGCAGTAGAAGCAAAAAGAAGAAACTGGTGAGAAGTAATGCTCTGTGTGGGGAAAGCACATACTTTGGAGTCAGACCTGGATCCAAATCCTGCCTCTGTCAGTTACTGGCAGTAGCAACTGAATTGCTGAACTTCAGTTTATCTATAAAAATCAGGCAGGACTGCCCACCTTACAGAGTATCTCCTGGATTATCCATTCAGTGGGATAAAAATAGTGTCCCTGGTTTCTACTAAGTAAAGAGTGCCTTTGCTGAGGCTCTCTCTCCAATAAGGAAACCAAGCACCTACTCCACAGACTTATTTTGAAGATTAAATAAGGTAGTGCAAACAATGGGATTAAACTATGGTTGACATTATAATAAATACTCAGTAAAGATTATTATCACCAACTCGTGGTTCTTTTTTGCTTCCTCACTGTGCTTTGTGGCCTGCTTCCTGCTCCTTGAGGGTGCCAAGAGATGTTGAATAAGACAGTTCATTCTGGACTTCGAAGACTTGGCAAAGATGATTTTTTCCAAAGAGAATTAGAGAAAGAGTGCCTGGAACGTAGCAGGCACTCAACAGCTAAGCTGTTCAATTCTTACTATATAAGCTCTACTTGTTATCCTAACAATAACTTGGTTAATCTACATAATTTATAAGATGTTCTGTTCATCTGCTAAATGTGTCCAGTATTCACATTTCAGTAAATGGCATAATCAGGAACTGTCCCCTGGTCTATCTGAGTCCACACTTAATGACTATATCATACTACCTCTGAATTAAGCCCCAGCTCCTACATTGGCTCTCATTAAGTATCATTCATAGACGTCTACTAGTTTGATCCTCCCTAGCCTAGTTTTTAGATGGTCCCTTTGGAGTTAAGCACACTGCAAATACCATTATGTGTTGCTAATAACACAATGTACTATAGTCAGTCCTAAAGCACTTTCTCTACCATCAGTTGTTTTGTTCCTGTTCATCTTCCATTCATCCTCATGAATATAAAAATGGCATCACATCTTCTTTGCCTGTGGAAAGCTTTCCCATTTTTTTAAGGATGGACTCAAGTTCCACTTCCTTCTCAAGGTGTTCCTCCCTGCTGTCGTACCTTTAACCATGGTTTCCTAAGACCCTTTTCACTTATGTCTGTTTGCATTTTCCATGAGAGCACAACTGTACTTTGCCTTTGTACAAGCCACCTTGTATCTACACCGAACAACTACTGCTTCAATGAACAGAAGCAGCTCTGGGTATAAGCTTGGTGGGAAGAGGAAAGGAGAAGATGGAGGGCAGTTAAGGATAAAACAACAATCCACAAAGGATTCTCCCCACAGGCAGGGATCTGAAAGTGAACAGTATTTTTTTTTTTAAGATTTATTTATTTATTTGAGAGAAAAGAGTGTGTCTGAGAGCATGGGTATGAGCAGAGGGAGAGGGAGGAGAGAGGCACCCTCCCCGCTGAGCACGGGGCCAAGTGGGGCTCCATCCCACCCTAAGCTCATGACCTGAGCCGAAAACAGGAGTCCCACGCTCAACCGATTGGCCCACCCAGGTGCCCTGAAAGTGAAGAGTTATTATACAGATCCTAAAGAAACTTTCTTTATGGGCTGCCTTTTTGCAGCCTAGGGGCAGCTCACCTGGCCCCGCAGCCCCGCCGAGCCTCTTCCGGGGTTTCGGCATGGTTTCCCTGCGGGGGTCGAAGAGCAGAGGATTCCAAATCAACCGAGAGAAACCAGACGCAGCTCTGTTTATCTGCCCCCAGAAACCTGCGCAAAGCAAGATGGAGACGAGAGAAATCTGAGTCTCGGCCCGGAAGGATTTTTGCGGAGCACCGATGCAACTGGCCTTGGGCCCCTCAAATCTTTCCCAGATATCTACGACCCCATTTCCATCTCGCAAAACCTGCCGCTAACGTCTCTTCCGTTCTCTCCCTGATCTTTCTCTCATTCATTCACCATTCTTCCGAGCCACTGATCCCACAACTCCGCAGAGAGGATCCCAACCAGGCTCCAGAAGGCCGGCACTGAGTCTCTCGCCAACACCCGGGCTAAGTACCACAAGGCACTTTTGCGCCGCGGCCCTGGGGATCTCTGGGAGTTGTAGTCCTGCTCTGGCATAGACCCGCCTGAGTCTGGGCCGTGAGGGCGCTGGGTGCACTACAGCGCCCAGGGTACACTGCGGGGCCCGGTCTCTGCCCTGCCCCAGGTCACCGCGCGCAGGTTCTGGCTGGAGGAGGAGCTGCTAATATGTTGCGGAGCGGCTGCTGGCGGCTGAGAGGGTGCTTCTACCGCCTGCACGGCGCTCTGCGGGCCCCCGCCAAGAGCGGTCGCCGGAGCCTGGTCTCCTGCATAGATCGTAAGACTCACCCCGCGGGTGCAGGCGTCCGGTCCCTGGGCGGGGAGGGAGTGCCGTGGTCTGAGCGCCCCCAGAGCGCTTGTCACCCCCGGCTCGCTCTGGGCGGTCACCTGGGCCACCACCCCCAGGCCCACGTGCCCGTTCCCGAATGGGCTTCCCCCGCCGGCTGGTCTCAGCATTGTCCCCCTGACTGGCTTCTCTGACCGGCCTCACTCTCTGCGGTCTCCATCTGTGGCGCCCCTGGGCCTCGTCGGCTACTCTTTCACCCACCCCCAAACTTGTGGGTGGGAAGCCTGGCGTCGGAAACACGTGCTGTAGGCGGTCCTCTGGCTTTTTAACCCTGTCTTCCCTCCTGCCTACGTCACAGGCCCTCCGAAGACCAATGAAGATAGGAAAATACAGCTTGGTCTTGGTTGCTGACGGTATTTGTTAATTGTTCAGGTCTTCCATAAACGTACTGGGTGGTATCAACCTCTTGATAACAAGTTTAATACGTTATCAGGTTTAATAAGTAAATAAATTCTTTAACTTATGGATACAGTAACTAAGGGTTTTATAATGAACCTCACAACTCTGAGGGAGATTCTGTTATTATCCCTACTTTCAAATAAATAGTGGGTGCATTGGAACTCCTGGTGTTTTTTGTCTTGTCTTAATCCCAGGTGGTAAAGGATAGTAAAGATGTAAATAGCTTGGGCTGGTTGTGGTAGATGAAGCGAAGCTCCTTTAAGTGATGCAAGATTTGCTCAGGTAAATTTTGTGACTTAGCATCTATAGTTATAAAACACTTTTAGTGTTGAAATTCCCGTTGAAGAATAATTACTACTGAAAATGGGAAACTACCCAGAGTTGACAGACCTGAGTGTCTTCAGGCACCAGGCGAATAATTTGGATGCGAGTAACCAGGAGTGATGGTGGGCCTAGCCCCACTAGGAATAACCAACGACTTTGTGACTCTGACCATGACATAATCGTGTTTTTTTTCTTCTGGGGAAAAAAAAATCTTTTAAATAAAATGTTTTTCTTTATAACAGATTTGGTATGAATCCCTTAGATTGACACGCAGATATATGACAAACACTAGGATAGAATACCATTTTCCTCTCCCTGTCCTAAAACTCCTTCACAAGGCGCTGCCCGTTCTAGCAATTGGAATTAGGTAAACAAGGTCACCCTTGCTGATAACAATGCAAATAAGGAGTTGTTCTGGTAACAAATATATTAAATATTGAATAGGTTAATATTAAATACTAAATAACAAATAGGTTACATAGGCTACAGTATTCCTAGCAGCTGCTTGTGTAGGTTGAGCCAGTGAGGTACTTTTACACCTTTTTAAAATAAAGTACCTCTTAATTAGTAAAATGAAAGGAAACTACCCTTTCAATGTATCATTCTACGTACTAGAATATAAAATTAATGGGAGTGATTGACAAACATTTGTTTCATTTCATATTTTAATAAGTGAAAAATGATTTTTTTTTTTTTAAAGATTTTATTTATTTGTCAGAGAGAGAGCGAGAGAGGGAGCACAGGCAGACAGAGTGGCAGGCAGAGGCAGAGGGAGAAGCAGGCTCCCCGCTGAGCAAGGAGCCCGATGTGGGACTCGATCCCAGGACGCTGGGATCATGACCTGAGCCGAAGGCAGCCGCTTAACCAACTGAGCCACCCAGGCGTCCCTGAAAAATGATTTTTAAGAGAATTATGATTTGTATTTTATTTATTATATGTTATATATATTCATTATGTATACTTCCCACATCCTACAGATGAGGAAATTTACTGTGTCTAATGCAGCCGCCTCATTTTACAATGGGATAACTGAAGCGGATTGAGGTACTTGACTTACTGAGAGTTGTACATTTAATACATTTAATAACTTCAGAACCAGGGCTCAAACACCTGATTGCTTGTCTAGTGCTCTTCCACTACACTTTGCTGCAATGTCACAAGCATTCTTTGAAACACCAAGATTCTCAGATAGAACTGTTGATTCTCTAGTTAGGTTTCTACTTTGGATGCATTTAAGATTCTTATATTATTTAGAGTTTTTGTTTTGTTTTTGCCTGTTGCTTACACTTAGGTTGTTATACAATGAGGGATTTCCTCATCTCATTTGGGCCCACTTTCTTTCCTTTTTTTTTTTTTTTCCCTGAGATAGTGTGTGTGTGCATGTACAGGCATGTGGTGGGGGGGGAGAGAGAGCGGAGAAGGGCAAAAAAATTTTTTTAACATAAATTCAATTAATTAACAAATAATGTATTATTAGTTTCATAGGTAGAGGTCAGTCTTACATAACACCCAGTGCTCATAACATCACATGCCTCCTTAATCCATCACCCAGTTACCCCATTCCCCCATGTTCCTCCCCTGAGCAACCCTCAGTTTATTTCCTATGATTAAGAGTTTCTTATAGTTTGTCTCCCTCTCTGATTTCCTCTAGTAATTTTTTTCCCATCTTTCCCTATGATCCTTTGTTTCTTAAATTCCACATATCAGAGGATATGATAATTGTCTTTCTCTGACTTATTTCACTTTGCATAATACCCTTTAGTACCACCCACATTGTTGCAAATAGCAAGATTTTGTGTGTGTGTGTGTGGCTGAGTAGTGTTGCATTGTATATATGTATACACCCACATCTATCTGTGGATGGACATCTGGGCTCTCTCCATAATTTAGCTATTGTGGACATTGCTGCTATAAACATTGGGGTACAGGTTTCCCTTTGGATCACTACATTTGTATTTTTTGGGTAAATACCCAGTAGTGGAATTGCTGGGTCATAGGGTAGCTCTATTTTCAACTTTTTGAGGAACCTCTATACTGTTTACCAGAGTGGCTGCACCAGCTTGCATTCCAGGCAACAGTGTAAGAGGGTTCCCCTTTATCTGCATCTGGGAAAGAGAAAATCTTAAGCAAACTCTGCTCCAAGGGCAGAGGTCAACCCAGACTGGATCTCATGACCCTGAGACCATGACCTGAGCCGAAATCAAGAGTCACCTGCTTAATGGACTGAGACACTCAGGAGCCCCAGGCCCTTTTTCTATTTAGCTTTGCCATTTTACATTTTACTATGTGTTGGCTTCTTGAACTCTGCTACTAACTCTGTCCAACTTCCTTAAGTCTGGTTTTTGTTTTGTTCGTTTTTAATGTATTCTGGGAACTCAGGTGTTTTTACTTAGTTACCTTGCTTTCTTACATATAATTTGCTTTTTAACTTGCCTGTTCCACTTTTTTCTGCCAAGTAGTGCTCTCATTTTATTGGCATTCCTTTATCAAAAAGTGGGTTGGATATCGTATTTCAAAATGTGTAATTATGTTGGATATACTGGCACATAAGATATTCATACAGTTATTCCTTGATGTTTATTTAGGATACAATTCAAACCTATTTCTTAGAACATTTTGTTTCTTGACCTACTTGTTTTACTCTAATAATAATAATAGTAAATGTTTATTGAGCTCTTTGCTGGGATTGAAATTCTGTAGCACTTCTCTTTATACTATAAGATTTACATTATCACCATTTATGTTATCCTTTGTGTGAATGGACTATATTCATTTTTGTAACCCCAGTACTGCTCCATAGTAGACATTCAATAAATATTCTTTTGTGAATGGTCTTTAAGCTATGATCTATAAGAGCATTTGTGCAAGACTTCTGCAAAAGAAAGAATGACCTCTCAGTCAGGAACCATGAATTGTTCATTCCTAACCATATTCCTGTGAGTAACAACCAACGGTAAATTTCTGCTCTATCTAGGCTTCTCAAAGTAGCCTAATCTCTAATCCTTATAAGTATTCCTTTCTGAGATTCTCCAATACAGACCCGACTGCTTTCTCCTGGCTCACATAGCCAGCCATTACTGCTGCCTATGCCTGCCCTAAAGAAACTGACTCTGCAGCCTGCTCTTCTTCTCTAATGGAAGGATGATAGCTTCCTATTAGGCACTGAAATAAATTCTTATTAAGGGTGGCTCCATAGTCTTACTTTAATGCTCTTTAGCATCACCCCATAATGACCACATCTTTAGCACTAAAGGATGAAACCTGAGTAGGTAATATAGAGACTTGTACTTCTTCTTTCCACCCTATATTGTACCTCAGGGCTTCACTTGGAAAAGTATAGGCGTACACTCTATTTTTTCTTACACACCTGCGGTAGGTTGTCCTTTCAAAGTGACAGTAGTAAGAGACAACAAAAGAGACATAAATATGAACAATGTAAGTCTGAGTCACTCTGTGTAGGTTGCTGATCCTGATGTAGATTCCCAGGATTTGTGGTCCCATCTTTTCTGAATTTGCTACACTATTGCCAAAAGGTGGTTTTCCCGGGAGATTTGCCTAGGCTGTTTACTTTCAGCTCTGGCCTGCTGCTAGCTGGAAGTCTGCATCACTGCAGAATAAGAAAAATATTTTACACCTTACTTAATTAGCTAGTTAATTTGGATGTCTGCTTTCTAATTCAGTGTGATCTTACTCTGCAGTTTTTTAAAAAATCTGTAAAAAGTGGTGTTCGTGTCATTTGGGAACTGGCTATTTAAAGAAAATGTATGAAGTAATGATATGTGAATTGGTAGTCATTCTGTTTATGTTGGTAGATATAGTTCTCTTTCTCCTGAAGAATATCACCTCTGATAAAGGACTACTTTGGTGTAGTCTTTTATTAGGTGTTTAAAGTTCTAGAGAAACTTCTCCTAATGAGGCCACACTATGTATCTGTTGATGTCAGTCAATTCTTTGTCCGTAGCTTTTAAGTATCTTAAACCCAAAAGTGAAGGAGTTACCCAAAGTCACATCACTGATAGTTTATGACAGAAAATGTTCTGAGAATGCTGAATCCATTGGGTAAAAACAGATATAGTAAGGCCTTAACCATGTTTTCAACACTGGAAGACTTTTTTTTTCATCATCAGTGAATGTCTGGGATTTGCCAAATGCATACATAGCCTTATTAGAGGATCTTTCCCTTAATTTGAAGGTAAACCAAAGTACACATATCTTCCTTTTCCTATTGATCTTTTTTTTTTAATTTATTTGAGAGAGAGAGAGAGAACAGAAATAGGGAGAGAGAGTATAAGCCAGGAGGAGAGAGAGAAGCAGGCTCCCACTGAGCAGGTAGCCCGACGTGGGGCATGATCCCAGGACTCTGGGATCATGACCTAAGCCAAAGGCAGATGCTTAACCAACTGAGCCACCCAGGTGCCCCTCCTACTGATCTTTTAAAATGAGTATGTTGAAACAGCTATCTAGATTCATAGATAGGACAGATTTTCCCAGGATACTAATACAGAAAAGGTAGGACATCCTAAAGGAAAAAAATGTTTACTATAATTTGAGGTTCAGTGTATGTTTACTATTTTTTAATGTGGATTTATGAGGAGGAAGAGATAAAGAAGAGTACTGAAAGAATAAGCAATTGGGAGGTAAATGAAGCCAGCTAATCCACTGGGGAGGAAAGAAGAAGGGAAAAGACATAGTATATCAGATATTATCATCAGATAATATATCATATATTAATGGTAGGCAAGGTCATTCTATGGATGTTAAAGGTTATACTGCATAAGAGAAATGCTACAGCATGTCCCTGTCTCAACTTCACATCTCTTAATATTGGAACTACTCTTCCCTGACCCCTGTCCTGGCACTGAATATATGCAATCTTACCCACAGCTTCCGTGGGACTGAATGAAGAGCAGAAAGAATTTCAGAAAGTGGCCTTTGACTTTGCTACCCGGGAGATGGCTCCAAATATGGCAGAGTGGGACCAAAAGGTGGGAGTTTTCCTTGTGGCTAGACATTCCAGCAAATGCCCCCTGTAGTGACCCTGTCTTCGTCCCCTTGTAGTCCTGACTGTTATGTGTTTATTCTCCTTGCACAACTCTTAATGCAAATGAGAGTAGTAGTAATGTGATTCCTTCCCTCATCTTGTAGGGACTAGTTTTTTGTTTATTTTTTTAATTGTACATAGATTTGGACACTCTTAAAACCAAGGCAGTTCTGTTGATAATTAAAAGGAACTTTAATGCTAGAAAACCAGTGCTTATAGAATGCATTTTAACTGCTACTATAGATAACAAATAGCCTGTTGAGTTAAGGTAGGATATACACACTCCCAAATGCAAACCTCTTAATCCCTCATTGTACCCTTTGAAGAAAAGTCCGTCTGTGAATCCCTTACTGATGACCCTGTTCTCTTTTTGTATGTAGGAGTTGTTCCCAGTAGATGCAATGCGGAAAGCTGCTCAGCTTGGCTTTGGGGGAGTCTATGTACAAACAGATGTAGGTGGGTCTGGACTGTCACGGCTCGATACATCTGTCATCTTTGAGGCCTTGGCGACAGGCTGCACCAGCACCACAGCCTATATAAGCATCCACAAGTGAGTGCCAGAGCTTGATGAGCACAGTGAAGTACTCATCAGGTTGACTGGGAAATTTCAGATAAATAGGGAAAAGTTCATCTTTTCAAGTTGATTGCCATTGAGGAACCAGACTGTAAAAGGTCATGATCTCAGGGTTGTGGGATTGAGCCCCATGTCGGACTCCACACTGGGCATGGAGCCTGTTTGGGATTCTCTCTCTCTCTGTCTCTCTCTCTCTCTCTCATCTCTATCTCTACCTCTATCTCTACTTCTTCCCCTTACTCATGAGCACATGCACTCACTCACTCTCTCACTCTCAAAAAAAGAAAAAGTTCACTCTGGGTCTGCTGCTGCCTCTCAGACTTGAATCTGTCATCTTATATGTATGTTGCTTAGCAAATGAGGTCTGTCTGCCTTCTCACAAATCCTAGATTAAGCTGGAAGCAAACAGACTTCTCCAGGAGAGTGGTCAGGGCCCTGTTCCCATCTTCGTCAAGCCAAAGATGAAGCCCTCCAGGAATTTGTCAAAGTACATATAACTCTTTGATTTTTAGGGAACTCATTTAACCTAAAAATAGCATGAACATCCAAGTGAGAAACACTTTGGCCCTGCTTATCTCTGGGTAGTACAGGTTCCATGAATATGTTTTAACCCAGGCCTTTCCTTTAAAGTCGAATCTTCTCAGTGGTGACTTTCCTCTTCCCACTCTCTCTTCCTGCTTGGCTGCTTGTTTTCTCTTTCCCCATCCCTTCCCCCCTCAGACTTCCTTTTCTCCATATTAACTCTATTATTGTCTTTTCTTCTTGGTATATCAGCATGTGTGCCTGGATGATTGATACCTTTGGAAATGAGGAACAGAGGCACAAATTTTGCCCACCGCTCTGTACCATGGAGAAGTTTGCTTCCTATTGCCTCACTGAACCAGGTGGGTTTGCCACACCACCAGCAAGACGTAGTGGGAGTGCTGCTCAGGTGAAATCACAGAGCACTCTTTCATCCCACTGACACACATCTGCCGTGAAGCTGGGTTGCGGAGTAACACATTCCCATGGCCTGATCTCACAAGCCTAAGAGTGCTCTAGGGCAGAGTCTCTCCAGGCTGCAGATGGGAGCCTCCTTGTACTCAGTGTGCTGGGAGATGGAAAATGGTCTAATTGCTGTCCACAGTTTTCACCAAATACAGAGAGTTCCTCTGGCTATCTGCATTTTGAAGTATGAAACACTGAGCTGTTGGTTGTAAGAGAAGATTTCCTTGGAAGTGGAACTGTGCTGGGGCCCCCTTACCTTTACTGACTTTCTCTCCCACCTTCTCTTCTTCCTTTTGATCCCTGCCTCAGGAAGTGGCAGTGATGCTGCCTCCCTTTTGACCTCAGCGAAACGACAAGGAGATCATTACGTCCTCAATGGCTCCAAGGTACCAGCATGCCCACCTTACAGAACACCTTGGGAGATTGTTCCCACCTTTCTGCTGACATCACCGGGATCCTTGCTAGCTACGAATTAGTATTTCCTAGGAGTTTTACACATTGGGTAAAGAACCTCTGACATATTTCCCTTTATTTACCTTCACTTTCTTGCTTTTCTGATCTGAGTCCAGATAATCTTGGTCATTTTTGTCTGTCCTTTTTATAGTCTCATCAGCTAGATTCCCAATTCCCCAGTTAGCACAGGTTCTTTTTACCCCTCCTTTACCCCTCTGTACCATCATGCCTCTTGGTGTCTTACTGTCAGGAGGACTCTGATTGTTTTCCCAGGTGTTAGGCTCCTTATCCCTGTATACCCCCTCTCCAACCCCCAGGCCTTCATCAGTGGTGGAGGTGAATCAGACATCTATGTGGTCATGTGCCGAACAGGAGGACCAGGCCCCAAAGGCATCTCGTGTATAATTGTGGAGAAAGGAACCCCTGGCCTCAGCTTTGGCAAGAAGGAAAAAAAGGTGAGTCGCTCTTGGACACAAAATAATGCAAGTTCAAACAATTCAAGAGTCTGGCACCTGCCAGACCAACCTCTATTCTGTTTTAGGGAATAGGTAACATACTTGCTAACTTGACTTGGACACAGTTGCTTCTATTAGGATTTCAACAGGAGCATATGGAATGGACTAGGGCATGGCTGAAGGAATATCACACCACTGGCAAAATGGCAGAGTGCCCCAGTAAGTTGATCAGCTGCCTGCTTTTTAGTGTGAGAGATTTCTCAGACATCTGTCCCACCTTCACTTTTGGCCTGTATTTCTTATCCAGCTTCTTATTTTGGCACATTGTTTTATCCCAGAAAGAAATACTTACAGATCTGGTGGTGACTATAAGTCTTGGAGATGAAAAGCATATGGGCTACTTTTCATCTTTAAATAAAAATAAAAGAAAACTCATTGGAGATAATCATGTTTCAGTAATAAAAAGGGTGAGTGTTTCCACAGGTGCTTTGAAAAGACAGTCCTAGGACATAGCAATCCCATAGCCAGACCCTGAATAGTAGACGTGTGATTCCATAGCTGTAGCTTGTGGGAAGATGAGACCCATTCAGACTTGTTAGGCCAGGGGACCAGAATAGTCATCTCCCTCCACTGTGTACTGTTATAGTTAGGATTCTGGGGGAGAAGTCAGGTAATGAAATGACCCCTAACTATACTTCTCCTTTTTTAAAAAAAAGATTTTATTTATTTATTTGACAGAGAGAGAGAGAGATCACAGGTAGTCAGAGAGGCAGGCAGAGACACAGAGGGAAGCAGGCTCCCTGCTGAGCAGAGAGCCCGATGCGGGGCTCGATCCCAGGACCCTGGGATCACGACCTGAGCCGAAGGTAGAGGCTTAACCCACTGAGCCACCCAGGCGCCCCTATACTTCTCCTTTTGTAGTTCCTAGGGTTTCCATGTTTCCCCTCATGAGCTTTCCTGATATTTCATAAACTGCCAAAGAGTTAAAGGTTGTAGTGCCTCTTTTCATCTATAGTATAGTAGGTTTTTACTAGATTCCTACTATGTGCAAAGCATGATGCTGGCTCCTGGGGTGAAGGAGGATACAAAAGTCACCCCTAGCCTTATTTGAATTCATAAGACATACGTTGTCTTATCTGTATAAGATGTATAAGCTGTGATTGTGGCATATAAGTTGTGTATGTGTTATGTAAGATACATAGCTATAGAATATCTTAATTCTAGAAATGTCTGCTTTGGGTCATACAACGGGGACAGACTTACATAGTCTGACACATAATTTTACAGGATCAAGTTACACTGATTTAGGTTGTCGGTGCTTATAAAGGCGGTGATGATTATTTCAACACACACAGGTGGTATCCACCGCAGTGTCTGTGACGTCTGTTGACAGACACCAAAGCTGTCAAGTTTCGTGCCTAGAGAAAAATTGCAAATAAGTTCCAGAAAAAAAGTGGATCTTTTCTCCCTTTCAGTTTCTGTTTTCTCTCACTTTTAAGTGTATACTTTTATCGTTCTTTTTTAATTCTTGTTTTTGCTTTATATATTTTTTTATGTAAGGGAAATTTGGAAGGATACCTGTGTATTTCACCTTGAAAGCTGGTGAGTGCCCACTATGTGCCAAGCATTTGTAAACAGTAGGGGCAGGATAGTGAACAAAGACAAAGCTCTGCCCTCATAGAGATACCTATCAGCAAGCAGGGACAGGCAACAGACACATACATAAGCAGGGTACCTTCTGGTAGTGCTCTGTGCTACAGAAGGGATAAAACAGGTTGATAAAACAGTGAAGAGAGCTTGAAACTTCTGTGATAGGTCTGGGCTCTCAGAAGTCATGACTTTTGAAATGAGATCCAGAGTATTAGAAGAAACAACATAAGAAATCTGGGCAGAGACAATAGTAGATGGCCTATTTGGGAAACAAAAAAAAAAAATTCAGTTTGTCCCTAAGGTATTGAGCAAAGAAGAGAACAGTGTG
Source organism: Mellivora capensis (assembly GCA_004024625.1). Classification (NCBI taxonomy): domain Eukaryota; kingdom Metazoa; phylum Chordata; class Mammalia; order Carnivora; family Mustelidae; genus Mellivora; species Mellivora capensis. The sequence goes on from PISX010019049.1 coordinate 35,524, forward strand.
GGATGAAATTGGACAGGCAGACAAGGGCTTATAAGCTGAAGCGAAGAGTCACTGCCCTGAATGCCACCCTGTTGGGCAGCCATATAGTCCCTGATTTTTGCCAGGTGGGGTGGAATTCACAGCCAACCTGTGCCGTGATCTTTGAAGATTGTGCAGTCCCCGTTGCCAACAGAATTGGAAATGAAGGACAGGGCTTCGTCATTGCCATGAAAGGACTGAATGGAGGGAGGATCAATGTTGGTGAGAACACAGCAGGATGGGGCAGGGAGGCAGCCAGGCTGGGGCAGGCAGCTCTGTCCTGGCTCAGTTGAAATGTTCACACTCTTCCTTTCCAGCTTCCTGCTCTCTAGGAGCTGCTCATGCTTCAGTCATCCTAACCCGAGACCACCTCAGTGTTCGGAAGCAATTTGGAGAGCCTCTGGCCAATAACCAGGTAATTTCCCAGAGGCCCCTACGTCTGCTTTCCATTCTGCATGAGACCTGCTCTGTGGCCCACATTCTCTTGGAGGTGAGGCTATGAGTTTTCACTGGAGTTCTGCCCCCATCTTAGAACTTGTGTTCTGATTTTATCAGTATCTGATTTTATCAGATCTTTTCCAGGATGTGATACTGAAGCACAGGGCAAAGTAGGCTTGGAACTCACAAGGCAGTACATTTTCTTTGTAGAAGAGTCAGGGACTTTGAAGCTTGGGGTCAGTTAGAAAAGGTACCTCATGAGAGATGTCTTATAGAGGGTCCCAGATCAGTGCTTGTTTAAGCCGGTATATCTTGTCCGGTTCTCTTCTCCCCTGTTGCGTAGTACCTGCAATTCAAACTGGCTGATATGGCAACAAGGCTGGTGGCCTCACGGCTGATAATCCGCAACGCAGCAGTGGCTCTGCAAGAGGAACGGGAAGATGCAGTGGCCCTATGCTCCATGGCCAAGCTCTTCGCTACGGATGAATGCTTTGCTGTGCGTGATGATGCCCTCTGGCTGTCTTGGGTGGACAAGGAGCAACTGCTAGGTCCAGGGATATTAAGAGCCATTAGTCTACTCCTGGGGAGATCACCTTGGGGTGATCTTTTCACCTTTTCATCTATAAGGATATAAATGAACTCATGAGAGGCCTGCTTGGGAGCTATCAGAACTGACTTTTTACCTGCTCTGTGCCATTACACACTCAATTCTGTCTCTGTCATTCTGTTGTGTTCTAGATGAGACACTACCTTTGGAAGAAGGTTTGGGGCAGCCCCATGCCTCTTGCTCAAATTTAGCACTAGGCTGTGCTTAAAATGTCAAGGGCAGAACTATTTCCACATGAGGCTACATTGTTACTAGATGGCATCATAGGAAGTTCACATGATCCCATCCAAAGTGGTTATGGGAAGCTTGTGCCCTGCAGATAATAAAACAAGAAAGGCAGAGCTTTCTTGAGTTGCTTGCCTGGTGGCAACTGACAAGTTTAGTAGTAAACTTCCTAACTGTGTTGTCTAACCACACAGAATACGGAGCCCCTCTTTGGGCTTGGCTCGTTATCTTTAGGTCGTTCTTCCTCATATTAGTTTATAGCAGGCTGCCAGATTGGGGGCTGGGGTAGAAAGAAAAGTCTTATGTTCTACAGTCTTCCCCTCAGTCAAATATGTCTAATCCCTGTCTCCCTGAAGATCTGCAACCAGGCTTTACAGATGCATGGAGGCTATGGCTACCTGAAGGACTCTGCTGTTCAGCAGTATGTGCGGGACTCCAGGGTCCATCAAATCCTAGAAGGTAAAAATTGCCAGAACTGTTCTCCAGAATGCTTATAGCATCACCACTTTCCCCAGCCTGTCTGTCCCCATGCTGACTGGTTCTGAGGGTTCCATCAGGCCCTGTTGTCTTTTGCCTTTCTCCTGATCCCGCTCTGGAGGTGTTTGTGGATGCGATACAGAATACTAGCTTGGGAGTCGGGAGGCTCTGCTTTGTCACCATGAGTAAGCTATAAAATCGCTCCATTTCTGTTTTTTTCCTCTGCAAATTTTAAAGAACACTCAAGTTCAGATAATATGTGGGAAAGCATTTTGAAAACTTCAGCAGTAACTCTTTACTTTTATAAAGTACTTGGTTCTCAGGGATCTCAAAACTTCTGTACAGGGCAAATGTGAGCTGATTGGATCACAGGCAACCTCTATAAATTGATAATATCTCTATCAATACTGCTAATGGATTTTTCAGTTAACTAAATCATATGGGTATTTTTCTTGGCAATCATAGACTGGAATGGGCTGGAAAATGTGTAAACTGCTGGAGACTGGTTCAGAGCATTGGCCTTTTCCACTCTCCACACAAAGTGCAGATGTCTTAAAACCGCATGACTCCTCACGCAATTGGCGTAGGCAGCTGGAAGTGGTTCTGTGGTAGGAGAGCCAGGTGGGTCTCACTTGAGCCAGTCTACCAGTCTCACTTTGTTTCATTGTGGACTTTGTTATAGGATAAATCCACAGTTTTAGATTTGACTTTATTTGAGATACGTGGTTACTTATTCCTCATGGGATCTAAGTGACCTTCAGTGATGCAGTGTGGGGCTGCTTCCAAGGAGGCACAGGAAGGACCTGAGGGCATTGGTGTCTCTGTCATTTTCAAAGCATTCTTGAACCTGAGGAGGCGCCGGAATCTTTCAGAGGGCTTGTGAAAACAGATTGCTGGGCTCCACACCCAGAGGTGCTGAGTCAGCGGGTCTTAGGCCTGAGAATTTTGCATCTCTAATAAGTTTCTCAAGTGAGGCTGCTGCTGGGTGTCTGGGAACCACATTCTGAGATAAGTTACGTCCAAATCACAGGCTTCTAAAAGTTAGAGTTGCTTTCTTCTGCAGATCTCATCACTGAAATAATGTCTGTGAGCTCAGTCACTGGTGCTCAAGTTCCCCATAGACTTTTTTCTATTTACTCGCAAACTTATTTCCTTACCCAGCATTTAGGAATGACAAGTTTAGTAGGTAAAGAAGAAATGGTAAAAGCCAGGTATGTTTATTTGAGGCGATGCCATCATCCTCTTACAGGAAATTTGGGGCTCTAGTCTTACTTTGTTTCATTGTGGACTTTGTTATAGGATAAATCCACAGTTTTAGATTTGACTTTATTTGAGATATGTGGTTACTTATTCCTCATGGGGGTTCATATTTCTATTTGCATTAAAAGCCACTATAAAAATGAAGGAAGAAGGGGGCGCCTGGGTGGCTCAGTGGGTTAAAGCCTCTGCCTTCGGCTCAGGTCATGATCCCAGGATCCTGGGATCGAGCCCTGCATCGGGCTCTCTGCTCAGCAGGGAGCCTGCTTCCTCCTCTCTCTCTTCCTGCCTCTCTGCCTGATTGTGTCTGTCAAATAAATAAACTGAACAGACCCATAACCAGTAAGGAGATTAAAACAGTCATTAAAAATCTTCAGACAAACAAAAGCCCAGGGCCAGATGGCTTCCCAGGGGAATTCTACCAAACATTTAAAGAAGAATTAATTCCTATTCTCCTGAAACTGTTCCAAAAAATAGAAATGGAAGGAAAACTTCCAAACTCATTTTATGAGGCCAGCATCACCTTGATCCCAAAACCAGACAAGGATCCCAT
>PISX010019050.1:0-39043 GCA_004024625.1 Mellivora capensis
CAACGGGAAGGCTGTGAGCTTCTTCCCATTGAGGATGATGTTTGCTGTGGGTCTTTCATAGATAGATTTTATGAAGTTCAGGAATGTTCCCTCTATCCCTATACTTTGAAGTGTTTTAATCAGAAACGGATGCTGGATTTTGTCAAATGCTTTTTCTGCATCAATTGAGAGGACCATGTGGTTCTTCTCTCTTCTCTTACTGATTTGTTCTATCACATTGATTGACTTGCGAATGTTGAACCACCCTTGTAAGCCAGGGATGAATCCCACCTGGTCAAGGCTCTTGTTTTTTGGGAGGTTTTTGATCACTGCTTCAATCTCATTACTAGATATCTGTCTATTAAGGTTGTCTCTTTCTTCCTGGTTCAGTTTTGGGAGTTTGTATTTTTCCAGGAATGCATCCATTTCATCTAGGTTGCTCAACTTATTGGCATATAACTGTTGATAATAACTTCTGATGATTGTTTCTACTTCCTTGGTGTTAGTTGTGATCTCTCCCTTTTCATTCAGAATTTTATTAATTTGAACTTTCTCTCTTTTCTTTGGATTAGTGTGGCCAATGGTTTATTGATCTTATTGATTCTTTCAAAAAACCAGATTCTAGTTTCATTGATACGTTCTACTCTATCTCTAGTTTCTACCTCATTCATCTCTGCTCTAACCTTGATTATTTCCCTTCTTGTGTGTGGAGTTGGTTTAATTTGTTGTTGATTCTCCAGTTCTTTAAGGTGTAGAGACAGCTGGTCTATTCCAGATTTTTCAATTTTTATGAGGGAGGCTTGGATGGCTATGTATTTCCCCCTTAGGACTGCCTTTGCTGTATCTCATAGGTTTTGGACCAAAGTGTCTTCATTCTCATTGGTTTCCATGAATTGTTTAAGTTCTTCTTTCATCTCCTGGTTGACCCAAGCATTCTTAAGCAAGGTGGTCTTTAGCTTCCAGGTGTTTGAGTTCCTTCCAAACGTTTCCTTGTGATTGAGCTCTAGTTTCAAAGCATTTTGGCCTGAGAATATGCAGGGAGTAATCTCAGTCTTTTGGTATCGGTTGAGTCCTGATTTGTGACCCAGTATGTGGTCTATTCTGGAAAAGGTTCCATGTGCACTTGAGAAGAATGAGTATTCTGTTGTTTTAGGGTGGAATGTTCTGTATATATCTATGAGGTCCATCTGGTCCAATGTGTCATTCAATGCTTTTGTTTATTAATTTTCTGCATGGATGATCTGTCTATTACTGAGAGAGGCGTGTTAAGATCTCCTACTATCAATGTATTCATATCAATATGACTCTTTATCTTAATAGTTTTCTTATGTAATTGGCTGCTCCCATATTGGGGGCATAGATATTTACAATTGTTAGATCATCTTGGTGGATAGACCCTTTAAGAATGATGTAGTGTCCTTCTGTATCTCTGACTACAGTCTTTAGTTTAAAATCTAATTTATCTGATATGAGAATTGCTACCCTGGCCTTCTTTTGAGACACATTGGCATGAAAGATGCTTCTCCATCCCTTCACTTTCAATCTGGGTGTATCCTTAGGTTCGAAATGGGTCTCCTGTAGACAACATATGGATGGGTCCTGTCGTTTTATCCAATCTGCAACCCTGTGTTGTTTTATGGGCACATTTAGGCCATTCACATTGAGATTATTGATACATACGCTTTTATTGACATCGTGTTACCTTGGTAGTCTTTCTTTCTGTAGATTGTCTCTATATTTCTGTTCAATGATATTCTTAGGATTTTTCCTCTTTTATAGAACCCCCCTTAATATTTCCTGCAGTGTTGGCTTGGTGGTCACATACTCTTTTAAGCCTTGCTGGTCTTGGAAACTCTTTATCTCTCCATCCATTTTGAATGTCAGTCTTGCTGCATTTTCTTCTCATTTAGTGCCCTGAATATATCTTGCCAGTTCTTTCTGGCTTGCCAGGTTTCTGTGGACAGGTCTGGTGTTATTCTGATGGGCTTTCCTCTGTACGTAAGGAGCTTCTTTGTCCTAGCTGCCTTCAAGAGAGTTTCTCTAGAATTATAATTCCTCATTCTTACTATCAGGTGTCTCGAGGACTTTTGAGAATCTAAAATCTTGGGGGGGGGTGCCGTTCTGCCTCTAGTACATGAACGCTGGTTCCATTCACGAAGTTGGGAAAATTTTCATGGAGAACTTGTTCCACTATATCTTCTAGACTTCTTTCTTTCTCTCCCCTTTCAGGGATTCCAATAATTCTGACGTTGGAACGTTTCATGGCATCATTTATTTCCCTGACTCTGTTTTCATGGCTTCTAAGCTGTTTGTTCTAGGCTTCCTCCTGATCCTTTCCTCTATCTGTTTGTCCTCCAGATCACTAATTCTATCTTCTGTCTCAGTTACCCTAGCTTTTAGAGAATTTAGATTAGATTGGAACTCATTGAGAGCACTGTGAACATCATCCCTGGTGGCTTTCAGTTCTGCCCTAATCAATTCCGTTTGGTCGTCCATGGCTTTCTCCAACCTAGCTATTGCCTAGATAATTGTTAGCCTGAATTCCCTTTCCAACATAATGTCTATGTCAGTAGCCATTAGCTCTGTTGCAGAAGGCCCATCCCCTGAATTTTTCTTCTGTTGGGCATTCCTCCTCCTAGTCATTTTGGTGAGAGATGGCTGAACGGATATGGCTGGATGTATCAACCGTGGTGCAATCAAGGTGCATCCTGGAACACTTCTGAGCAATCAAGAGTCCCCACCCAAATGAAAGAGAAAAAGAAAGAGAGAAAGAAGGAAAAAAAAAAGAGATAGAGAGAGACAGGAAGAAGAAAGAAAGATAAAAGAGAAGGCTCGGCCCGAATGGGCCCCAAGGTAAGATTTGTGAAGTATACAAGCAAAAACAGACAAACAAAAAGACTGATAAAAGTATTGCCAAGAGAAGAAAATATATATATACATATATATGTAGAAGCAAACAAAAAACAAAAAAAGAACCTCATCAAAAAGAACCCCAGGTATAAGATTTATATACTACCAGGACAAACACAAATAAACAGAAACACTGGCAGAAGAAAAAGATGGGAGAGTGGTTATAAATTCTCAGTGTGGGCGAGGAAGGTTATTTTGATATTTCCTGATGTATCTTGATATCTTTGTTAAAGGACTCAACTTCCCTAAGAGAATGGGGGATTAAAAATTGGTTTACCTATAGGGGTAGCATTGATTGGGGAAAGGGTATTACCTTGAAGTTTAACTCTATGTGAATATTAAAAAATAAAAATAAAGAAAAGAATAAACTAAATAAAATTTAAAAAAATTTTAAAAATAGAAAAGCAAAAGAAAAACATGGGTATATGTATCAAAAAGTTCAGGTTAAAAGGTTATTATGGAATTTGATGTACTGGACATCTCACTGTGATGGTAAATAGGGTAAAAAATCTATATAAAAATAAAAAGAATAAAGTTTAAATTAAAAAATGAATGAGAACAGTGGGAACAAATTAAAAATAAAAATTGTATCTATGAAATAGTGGTGGTTGTTCTCTTGTCATTTGTCCCCCCCCCCACCCCCCGTTGGCTTTCTGGGGGAGGGGCCTGCCACGTGGGTTTTCAGGTGGTGTTTCCTGAGTTACTTCCTCCTGCCCCCCTCAAGGGGGTGGGCTCTGAGGAAACCTTTTTTTCAGGCTTTTGTTCTCTGGAGGTTTTTATGTTTGTTCATTTGTTTTCTCTCCCCTTGGCAGCTCTTGATGGTTTTTGGAGGTTTAGAGGAAAGCAAACTATACCCAGACCTCCCTCTCAGAGAGAAGCCTCAGTCTTTTCCCCTCTGGGTGCTGCAGAGCACATAAGTTCCCCCTCGGCCATTGGCAGAGCAGGTTCCCAGTCGCGGTCCCTGGGGACAAAGGGACTCCTGCTTGTACCCAAAACCACGACAGCAGCAGCTGTCTGGGCAGCTCCAGACCGCCAGAGAGGTTCCAAGCAGCAATCACACACGGAGATCTTCCTGCTGGCCAGCGCTGGGATTGCTCAGACTTTCCGGGTCCGAGAGTGCCGGGCTGGTGCTTCCCACGCACCTCTCTCAGGGCAGGGTGTGGGGCGCGTCTCAGGCTCTGATAGTGCGATGCAGCGCACGCGTGCGGACTGCAAAAAGGCTGTTTCTGCAGGCTGTTGGGGCTCCCACGCCCTGCTGGCTCAGGGACCAAGACCTGGTTTCTCTGCTGCACTCTCTCTGGCTCAGCGCCAGGGGTGGTTGTCCTCGGTCAGGGGACTTAAGCCCCTGTCCCTAACTGTCCCTATTCTCACAATTTCACCCCGTGACCCTTTGCTCTTTTTGAGTGCTTTCTACTAGACTTCAAGTTAATGCTGGTCCCCAGATGCAGGGGACTCTCGTATTGGGGTATCACTTTCCAATGCGTCTCCTCTGGTGGCTCCCTCCCCCTTTTGTTTATCTTCCGATACCAGTCCGGCGTTCCCACTCCCCTTTACCTGCCCACTGGCGTCTTCTGCCCCCGTAGAGATCCTGACGTGTAGAATTCTGATCTCAGGCTGATTTCATGGGTGATTGGAGTTCCTTGGTAGGTAATCAGCTCACTTTAGGGTATAGGTTGAAACGGCGCCTCCTCCTAGTTCCCCGCCATCCTGTCCCCCTCCTGTGGTAGAGCACACCTCCTGTGGTAGGGAGTATTGAGAGAGAGAGAGAGAGAGAGAGAGCAGTCGATATTCTTGGAAGGAGAGAGTCAAGTGAATACACTGGAGAGGCAGAGACACACTGGGCAAATAGAGTGGACTCGTGTTTCTGCTGTACCCGGACACTATTCCGTTTCTCTCTGATGTCTTCTTGAGGGACTACTGAGGTGGTTTTTCCTTCTCCATATTTCTTAGATCCTAAGGGCCTCAGGGATGTATACCCTTCAGTGTAGAAACAACATGACCATTGCTCACAATATTTGGAAACTTTCTGGAGATGACTTCAATACCTAAACAAGATTCTCCTGAATGTCCATAAAACCTTAAGACATCTTTCATCTCTGCTAAAAAGTTCTTTGAAAACTAGAAAAGAGTGAAAGAGTAATTCATAGACAAATCTTGGAAAGAAGGTAGAGGATCTAACTGGAGAACCTTAAAAAAAAATTAGATATGATCCTAAAAACATGATCCTGCAAAGGACCCCATAGTAAATATTTTAGGATTAGGGCCATATGGTTTCTGTCAAAACCACTCACCTCTGTCATTGTAGCATGAAAGCAGCCATAGACAGTATGTAAATGAATAAACAGCACTGTGTTCCAATGAAACATTATTTATGAATAGTGGAACGTGAATTTCATCTAATTTTCATGTGTCACAACATATTATCTTTCTTTTGATTTTTTTTTTAACCTTTGAAAAATGTAACAACCATTTTTAGCTCTGGAGACATACCAAGCAGGAGGTCTGGCTGGATTTGATGCAGACCGTGTTTTGCTGAACCACATTCTAAAGAAAGGAAAGTGTTAATGCATGTACCTGTGTGCATGTGTGCACACACGCAAAGGAGTTAAACTGGGTCTAAAGACAATTCCGAAAGAGTTCCTAGACCTTTGGCAGGAGTGATCTCATTGAAAAAAGTGATAGCTTCCCAAGGTGACTATAGTGAAGTACAAAATTATCACAATACATGAGCTCCTTGGGGGCAGAGACTATGCCTTATGCATTTTAGTTTCCTTCACTTGCCTTACAAATAGTCCACATTCAATTTATTTTTTGTCAATTGAATGCGTTTTAATGAGTTTGTTAAAAGCCATCTCACTACATGATAGCCATCCCTTGAATACTAACTAACGATTTAAAGATTCTTGGGCAATTTAGATCAATACACCTGTAACAAAGTATTAAAATATTATCTGTCATTAACATTTGGCTTATTTGTTGGTAATTTCAATCTGGAAAACTGTAACCTGTCTTTAAAAATGTCTTTTAAAAATAACTGAAAAACTAAAGCCACTCTTTTCTATACTTTACCATGTTATCAAAATTCTAGTTGGCAATAAAAATAGGCTATTCAAATTTCAAGGCTCCAATCACATTAGGATAGCCTAAGATTTATGAGGGAGTCAAAGTTAGGTTGCTTTTTGACTCAAGAACACCCTTTCTATAGATTCTTAGTGTGACCCTCACTTAAAATCAGAACTATAGATAGCAACCCAACTATGTACAGAATCTGTGTTTCAGACTGATAGGTCCAACAGCTGTAATACAGAAAGAGCAGAAAGTTTTAAGTGTATGTTGTTTTTTAAGTTTCAAGAATTTTTATCATTATCCTCAATTTGGTCAGAGCACACCTTAAGAACGTTTTCTACAAAACAATTTTGGAAGGTAAGCTGAACTCGTCTAACTGTTGTCAACACCTCGCACTTTTCTCTCTTCTTCTTCTGTCCCTCCCTCCCTGTCCCCTCCCTGCTCCCCATAAACACACACATGTATGCATATATATAACATATACTCTCTCCCCAGGATGGCCAACCTGTTATAACATTTTCTCCAAAAAATTTCTTTCTGATCCAATCTTCCTTCATTAAAGCCCAATTTAGAGAGACCAGACCCCAGGCATGGCCAGGATAATCTTGATGCCATAAACAGAAATAAGAGCAAAGACCTCGCAAACAGTCCCTCCTGCTCCCTCCCCGATGAGCTCCTTCTCAGAGACACTCTGCGACGCATGGCCAGAGAGCCCTCCTCACTGAGTGATACACAGCACGGAGGGCAGCCGGACATGAAGGAGGACCAGCCCTTGGCAAGTCAACCCAGTGTCCACTTTCAGATGAAACGACACACCAGAAAGAGTGCTGCGTCAGTGTCCTACAAAGCTGTGTGACTCCATCCCGCCTCCCCTACTTCACTCAGGAACCTCACGTGACACTCCCCACACATAACATCCTGGGAGGACCTGAACAACCGCTCAACCAGCTTTGCCACATCGGGGAGGGCCAGGAGCCATTTACAGTGACGGCAGGCATGGGCCACGGCGTGGGTCTCTGAACAGGGCAGCCTGCCTGCAGCTCTGGACTCCCACTCCAGTCTCCCTACAGCAGCTGCAGTCAAGTCTTCAAAAGACATCAGACTGTGTCATTCCCCTTGTCAATATTCCCCAGGGGGATTTCCATGATTCACGGGATGAAAATCCAAATCTGTCAGTAGGGTCTCTACCGTGATGGGCTCATCCTTCGGCTTGCAACGTTGGGCCTCCCTGCCTTCCTGATTTTAGTTGCTGTGGCCAGTGGGAGGCAGCCTCAGGAACCCTGGAACATGGAGGTGAATGAAAGGATGGTTTCCCCCCAGCTAACTCCCTGCTGGCTCAGTCCCCTCCTCTTCAGCTGCTCCCTCCCCTTGCCCACCTCCCTTCACCAGCCCTGGGGTACTGCATTGATTCTTGTTGCTTTTCCTAAACCCTGCCCCACATCAAAACCCCCTCCAAATAACCCAATTTTAGTGTGCCTTTGGCTTCCTCCTCTGTATGGCCTATAATGCCCTAAATGAGCTGACCTCTGATTCCTACTCCAGCTTCATATTATTGTTTTAATTTTATTTTATTTTTCCAGTGTTCCAAGATTGTTTGTGCACCACACCCAGCTTCATATTATTGAACTCACTCTCACCTCCTCTCAAGCCGCTTGGGCTTTCTCTCTGGTTCTTAAATATGCCAAGCCTGTCCCTATCTCTGGACCTTTGTCTTTGCCTAAACTGTCCCCTCCACCCCCCATTCATTTACATGGCTGGTTCCTCCCCATTTTTCAGCTGGCAAACATTCCCTTCTCAGGCCTTCCCATACCACCCAATCTCTAGAACACCACGCCGCCTGGGATTTTAAGCACCAGAACTATCTAAACTGTCCTAAATAAATAAATAAATAAATAAACAAATAAATAAAATGTTCTTGTTTATTTCCTTGCTTATTTAGTTTTCTGTCTGTCTCTTTTTGCTCTCCAGGACAGCAAGGATCTTCTTGTGTCTTGTTCACCCCTTTAAACTATGAACCCAGAACCACTCCTGATACACAGAAATGATGATGCAAAATCCTTTTCTGCTGAATTAATAAACAGCATCTGATATGTTCAATCTACCATGGGAGAAGGGGAAATTTAACTATAGAGGGGCCAAGTTGAAGAAAATCATTAAACCTACCCTGGGAACTTTCCAGTAGTCTTTCAAGAGTAGCAGATTATTAAATTATCAATGATTTTTTTTTCAGTCAATAAGTACTTCAATCAATAAATGCCAGTCATTGGGAAAACAATAGTAAGCAAGATAGACCCTTTATGGGGCTTAAAAATATTTGGTAAGAGAGATAACTGGACAAGGAATCAGGGATATAACAATTTCCCTCATGAAATTTAGGGTAATTTGTGGCACACAGAGAGGGTCATGGAGACTCAAAATGCAGAGACTCTTAGACTGAACCGACCCAGAAGACCAGACACTGCTAGTGAGAAGAGTGACAGAAGACACCAGGTTTTGCAAGCAGTCCATTACCATATATAGTGAGACAGGTTATCAAGAATATCCCTTCCTGCTCATGTACAACCAGTCCTCACCTGGGCCCTCCACACCTGGGAGCTTCAACTGTACTGGTGACGAGCCTCCTTTCTACATCATCAAACTCTGGTTCATATGTGTGACCTCCAACTCTCTTGTCCTTGTTTTAGAATGGGAGTCATGTTTTATCTCTCTCCTGGTACATACGATAATACCCAGCAGAAGAAAGGAGGCAAAATCACCTCCCTTATCCACCTCCACCCAAAATAATGTTTGAGCACAACCAAAGGTCCATTAAACAGAGCCAATAATACACACAGCCTTTATATCTTATCTAGAAACAATGAGTTGAGTCTGATTATATAAGTCTTTTAAAGAGTTATTAGAAATATTATAATACTATGTTGCAAGAGTCAATACTTACAAATGAGAAATCCAGGATCTAATTTTTCTTTGCAAGATTTTAAGTAATCTCTACACCCATGATGGGGTTTGAACTCACAACCCAAGATTAAGAGCTTCAGGCTCCACTAACCAAGCGAACTAGGCACCCCTCCAGAATCTGCTTTTTAAGTCCAAAAGAAAGTATTTTTAGCTCTTTTTCTTTGAGTAAGGAATCTGTATGCAGTTCCAGTCAGGGCAGCGAGAGACAAGATGACCAAGTTGATCAAAGCTTGGTGGGTCTTCAAATACCAAGGCTAGAGCCTGCCGGTCAGACTGCCTCGGCCACTGAGCCTTATCTGTGACACCACAAGACCACAGTAAGGTGAAAACCACTCAGGTATCCACGCTGACTATCCAGCAACAGACGTGAAATCAGAATTGTCGCTCACATGGCCTCCAGCTTAAGCCTGCTTTCTGCCATTTATACGTGCAACCACTAAAAACCTGTCAGGGTAAATGGCTTGCCAAGGTTACATGGCGTATGAGAGGGGAGACAGAGTCACCAGGTTAACCCCGTGACTCTTCTGAAAGAATAGCTCAGTTATTTGGTCCTTGGACAGCTCCGTGGCATTGGAAAAAACGTGTCTCCTGAGGTAGATTGGCTTAACGGAGCTTCTTCAGGCATGGCTGTCACCTTGTCTGAATGGCATGAGGTGATTCGCAGAAAAGGAAAACAAATGAGGAGTTTCTGGCTCAGTGCTGAGGAAAGCTGAAACCCATTCAACCCTCTGCTTCTCAGCATTGCTAGTGTATCCCTTTAACGGCGATTGCTTCAACGACCACTGTTGAACTGGATTGAGTCGGGATCAATCCACCGCACAGCTCAGAGCCCACAAACGCATGTTTCGGTGCGTTTCAGAAATGATTCACTAAATCAATCTGGTTTTTCCCCTCTACAAGGTACAGAGAAGTCTGTCTTTCCCTGAGATGCACCCATAATTTGAACCAAAAAAACAGATCCCTCCCCTCTTTTACACAGACCACCTCTCCCATTTCACCCCATATCATCCCTTTATTTCATCAAAAGTCCCCAGAAGAAAAGCAGAAAGGGAAATTCATCTTCCACCCAGGCTGCGGCTCTGAGAAGGACCCCTACTCACCACCAACCCTCACTTCAATCCTTGCTGTTGTATGGAAAAGGACACTTGAGGCAAGGACTGGAGGAAGGGGGGGTTAAGGTGGAAGGCAGGACGGGTGTCATGTTTGGGAGGTGTAGCCCTGAGCACGTTAATGGGATCAGAGGCAAAGCACTCCTGGCCTCCAGCCTGTGTTCCTGCAAGGGAGGGAGAACGAGGCCGGCTGTGGGGGAGAAGGTTGGCTGGGAGCTGGGTCAGGATGACCCACGCCATGCTCATGGTCCTCTGGTCTATTCTGCCTGGAGTTACCCAAGGAACCCGTGAGGCTAAAGCAGCACCCCTGACATGCACAGAGTTTCCCCCTACACTCGGTTGGGTCAAGTACATGTTAAAAGATCATCTGGAACTCAATCTAAGGAAACCCAGGGACTCTGCCTCGGCATCCCAGGAGTCAGACAGCAACAGCTGTACTTAGGGAATGGAGCAAGCCATCCACCGCTAGGGGACAAGCAGAAAACAACGGATTCTTCACTTGCTCACCATTCAGACCTCATCTGCACGCTCACTCTTCCTGACCTCTTGGAGGAGATCTCTGGAAGTTCCCTCCGTTTTCTCAGTTTGACTGAGGCACAAGAAGAGTTTCTTTGGGGAAATAAATGCCCCTCAAACATGAAAATTAACACTCCAAACTTCTAATTTCAAGTCCCTTTCCATCTCCACTGTGTTACTGTGCCCGGCCTAGAAACAAAGAGAAGGTGGGGTAGGCCCGTTGGACTGGCTCTCGCGTTCCCAGCTTAATGCTCCCAGGCATCGCTGCTGGGCCCAGAGTCCAGACACGGGCCCAAGGGAGGAAGCACGAGGGGAAGGACACAGTCTGAGCATGGCCGTGTTCTCTGGGAATACAACATTTGGCAAAATTAACCCAGCTCCTTGTCTCATGAGGCCATTGGAGGGTAACGCAGAGACCCCCCACTTCTGGTGACCTCTAACCGAGGCCCTGGATGTGGGGTCCTTGGTCCCCTCCAGGTAAGGTTCTGACACCTACTTTGTGCTGCTTCTTTTGCATGCTGTGTGAGTCCCAGGCACTCACTCGGAAATGTGGGCTTTCTGTTGCTTTTTTGTCTGCCTTTTGGACCTCGGCAAAAACCAGAGAGAAGAATCCCATTCCAACAGCTGATGACATCATCGCAGCTCTACTGTTGGCAAACAGATCCCATACTTGAGTCTAGGTGGAATGAAAAATAGAAATCCGACGTACATAACCAACCCCTTCCACTTACCTATGACAGTTCCTGCCTTTGAAAAAGTTCCAGGCCATGTTTCAGACCTCATGGCCACAGATGTCACAGGGCAGTATTGAGGGCCCAATAGAATCCAATGGGATTTTTCCCCCTGTTTTCTCAGCTTTAATTACTAAGGACCATAGCTGTGAGCAAAGACATGGGACAGGGAACTTCCATTAATCAGGGTGAGTTCCGGGTCACCTTGCCTTGCCTTCTACTTCTATTTCACTGTCTCTGGCCATCTGTCTGTCTGTCTCTCTCTCACACACACATACACACACACAGGCACACAGAGACTGCTCAAGCCAATTATCACAAACTTGGTAGCTTCTAACAACACACATGTACTGTTACAACACACATGTGGTGTTCAGTTCTCAATTTCACGGGGCCAAAATCTAAGGGTCAGCAAGGTCACACTTCTTCCAAGGGCCCCAGGGGAGAATATGTTTCAGCCTTTTCTAGCTCCTTTTCTACCTGCATTTCTTGATGCAGGTAGGACCCCCTTATTCCAACTTCAAGACCAGAAGCATATCATTCTGCTTCAAGTCATCACATTAACCTCTTCCTCTCCAGTCAAATCTTCCTCTGCTGTGATTCCATTTAGGTCCCACATGGATAATCCAGGCTATCTCCCCATCTCAGGATCCTTGACTTAATGACATCTTCAAAGTCCCTTTTGCCATAGAAGGGCTACAAGGCTGCAAGGACATTCTGTTGAGATTCAGACCTGGATGT
This sequence comes from Mellivora capensis, assembly GCA_004024625.1. NCBI lineage: Eukaryota > Metazoa > Chordata > Mammalia > Carnivora > Mustelidae > Mellivora > Mellivora capensis. The sequence goes on from PISX010019050.1 coordinate 12,011, forward strand.
CGATGGAGGACATTATCCAGCCTTCCACAGGGAGCAGTAGCGTTCAGGGAAAGAAAGTATCCTTCGCCCGGCACCCGTCTCAAAGCTAAGTAAGAAAGACCTTCATGGCACCGAGCAGGTGGAAGACCCTATCAACTGTGTCACCACACAACCAAGCCCAAACCATGTCCTTTCACTCATTCAACTGTAAGGTTGAAAAGCTACACACTCCCTCTTGCAGCTTCCTGTTCAGCTAGAGATGCCATGGGGCAGAGTTCTCGCCGACGAGACCTAACTGGAAATCTCAAATCCCAGTCTCCCTTCATCCTTCTCACCTTGAAAATAGGAAGGGGGAGCAGAAACTATAGCAGTCACCTGCAAGGGAAAGCTCAGGACACTGACAGGGGTGTTGAGATGCATACAGGTGACTAAACCAGTTCCAACCACCAGGGACACCAGCAGGTGAGATCACAGCTGTGGGGTCAGGCTGATGGGGACAGATCCCAGACCCACTTCTCGATGGCTGAGTGACCTGTGCTAAATCACTCCCTGTGCCTCATCCTTCCCTCCTGTCATCACGAAGAGGCAATGAGCACAAACACATGCCTGTCCAGCATAAGACCTCGACATATATTAGCTATGGTATTTTCTCTAGCCCAACCCGATTAAAAGGTTGCACCAAATCCTTATTAAGAAGGGAATTCACAATAAATACAATGTAGCTAATTCTGTCAAAACTCACAGTGCAGAAACTACAAGTCCTATGAGGTATCCACAGACAAAAGGAACCAGAGTAAAGGGGATCACAGCAGTCCTGCCACCAGCTGCTGAAATGGGGGGAAACGAGGATTTCTACTTCCAGCACAGCAATCATGCTGTCTTGCTGCCCACCCACTGTCATACAATGAGCACAGCACTCAGACCTCCACGTGCCATCCAGACCACAGTCAGGGTCCTTCATTTTGCCCCAACCAGAAATTGCACACTCCCAGGAATGGGAAGATAGAGTTCCCAAGAGGCAAGACCAGAGCTTAACTTTATTTTTTTGAATTTTAAAATGTATTTATTTGAGACAGAGACAGAGAGCAAGAGCAAGAGCAGAGGGGAACAGCAGAGGAAGAGGGAGAAGCAAGCTTCCCCCTGAGCAAGGAGCCCAATGTAGAGCTCGATCCCAGGACCCTAAGATCACCACCTGAGTCGAAGGCAGACAGTTAATTGACTGAGCCACCGAGGTGCCCCTAACTTCCTTTAAAAATACAGACAAGATGACAACTTTTTTTTAAAGATTTTATTTATTTATTTGACAGGGGGACACAGCGAGAGAGGGAACACAAGCAGGGGGAGTGGGAGAGGGAGAAGCAGGCTTCCTGCAGAGCAGGGAGCCTAATGCAAGGTTTGATCCCAGGACCCTGGGATCATGACCTGAGCCGAAGGCAGACGCTTAACACCTGAGCCACGCAGGCTCCCCAAGACAACAAGTTCTTTAATCACAGGCAAGATGACTGCCTTAAGCATTAAGGGTCCTTAGAAGGAGTGTGTCATTCCAACACTCTATTTATGGGCGTCTGAAACAAGCCACAGGATTCAGGGACATGATTTTCAGGATGATTTCAAGCCCATGGAATGGGCTTCCAAGGTGGTTAAGTGAAATCTAATTTGGGCCATTATTAGGACATCTCATGACTACCCCCTTTCGGTAAGACTCACCTGAGGCTATCAAAGAGTATTTTCTCCCCTGACACCTTGAACTGAGTCATGCCGATGAAGACCTCGAGCATTACAGTTAGTGGGTTGGAGAGAAAAACACCAGCCCTGGGCACTCACTGCAGTGGGTAGAGGGCATGAAATATGGACAGTTGAGGGGACAAGGGGGGCAGAAAGGGAGGTATGAGCAGGGGCTAGAGTGGAGAAGAACATGACAAGCGAACCACCTGGAAAAGAGGATGATCTGACTGGAAGAAGCGGGGAGTCTGATGTCAGCACAAAGAAGCTTAGAAAGACTGGGGCGGGGGGTGGGACACAGGAAATCAAGAACTCAATTATAAAAATCTCCCCTGCCCAGAGAATGAAGAAGGCAGTCTAATAGTTGGGGCATTTCTCACATGGCCGTTGGGACTGCTGATATTTTTTGTGTGAGTCTAAAATGACGGCCAGGGTGGGTGTGACTTCCCGAGGGTACCAGGAAGGCTCCCAGGACTCCAAACCAATACACTGATTTCCCGGGAACAGCAGAGTGCTGTCTCTCTGCAGGTCAGAAAAATGCTTTTACATTTTACATCGCTACCATCCTCTAGAACAACGTGACCCAAACACTTTCCGTTGTTGGTACTGCAAAACATTCTTTGTTGTTGCTGTTGTTCGAGAAAGCCCGCTCAGCAGAAGCTCACCTTATCTCTCTCCTGTCACTGGGAAGGGCAAGAGCACTTCAGGTGGGAAAGTAAAGATGCTACTAACAGGAAGGGCCCGTGGAGGAGCAGGGTGCACCAGGGCCTTACCTGATTTATGCTCACTAATAGCTTCTAAGAGGACAGAGACAATGGTGAGCACGAATTGCATCACATGGGATGTTTTGCTTCAAAGGACGCTTTGCCTCATTTTCCTGCTGCCCGTACATGCTGCAAATGAGAAAGGGCCCAGCTGACAGTTTTCCTTCTGATTTATAGGAAAGGTCACCTAATCCCAAGTCAGCATTTTGCTAAATATGAAGCTGTCCCATCCTCACCACCCCTCTCCCTGTTGCCATTAGATTTTCTGTGTATCTGGAGCGGGACATCTGTACCTATCACAAAAGCAATGGAAATGTCCTACTGACTACTGTTCAAGGTGATCCAAAATTTAGAGGACAGTAGCTCATGTCATACATCTATGACTTTCATAATTACTTTGAGTATGAATATGATGATACTATATATATGTCATGCATGCGGCTAGAATATTCATGGACTCACACAGTAAATACTATTTGGATCAATGAGATTTTCATCTAATATTTATGGCATTGCCAAAAAATGAGACCAGATCCTGTAACATACAATGATATTAGGAAAATAGAACATATTTTCCCTTACTTAGCTTCTGAATTTTAAAGTATTTTCAAATAATACTGGTTTAAAAACTGCATATAATTATTGTACATAATTACAATGCTTTGTAAAGTATATCCCTTTATCTGTAAATAGTGACCTATTTTTCCTTCCAATGACATCATTTTCAATTACCAGAGACCCCCAAGGATAGAAAATAACAGAGTCTCAAAACAACTACCTTCCTTAGAGGCAGGGGGGAAAAAAAAAACAAACAAAACACTGCCACCAGAGATACCAGAAAATAAATCAACAGTAACAGATATTTACATCTCCTCAATAAAGATGCATCATCCGAAAGCCAGAACATAAATAAAACCAGAGGAAAAACCCTTACACTTGCCCACAAAAAATTTCGCTGATGTGTCCAGAACCTCACAGTCTATAACACTTTCTATATTAAAATAGTATATCTCACTTGCCAAAAGACCAAGGTGAAAGTAGAAGGTCACTGGTGATCTTTGCTATTGTGTGATGGTTTGCCCAACAGCAAAGTTACCAAGGAGTGTGTCCTGTGATTGGGACATGGCAGAAGAGGTCTGGCACAGTGGTCCGGCATGCACACTGTCAAAATCACAAGCAGGAACAACAGACTGGTCCATGGAGCTTGGAATGGTCAGGTCAAACCAAGCTTGCCACAAAACCTAAGGAAAACCCCACACTGTCTGCAGCTCACTAAGTGCAATTCTTCTTCTTCTTTGGGTCCTGAGGGCTTATTTTCAATTCAAAGGGCTATTCTTTAAATTAAATTGAGCTCTTTGGAAAGCCAAGTTTCAGGAGACAATGTATTCCGATACAATTCTTCACCCTGTACAAATGTGTTCCTTCTCCTGCTTTCCCTTGATCCAATTCCATCAAACCAATTCAGTTGTACAATTCTATTAAGACCATTTTTTGTCTTACATTTGACATATCCACTTGGCTTGTATATCAGCTAACCTGGGGGGGAAGAAACCTTCCCGAAAGGTATTCCGACCTTTCACGATAAATCATTTCAGATTTCCCTTTGATATCTGCTCTGATATTTTGTTGATTTGGACCTCAGAGTGTCTTCTGATTTCTGGGGTTATTTTACTCTTCATAATAATGCCATTGCCTTGTACCAGAATAAATAAATCTCCACAGATACCTAAAAATAAGTTCAGTTTTAGCACTCACCCTGCTATGCTAATTCCCTAGCACCTGAGAATTTTGGTTCTACTCCAAGAAATGGTTGTCTATCATGTCTAACTTGCTTTTCAGATATTTTCCATGATAAAATACAGGAGTTTACTCCTTCGACCATGCAGAATCATTGTTTTTACTTCAGGTGCCTAACTGCCACAGCAGGCATCCCGGTCTGCGCCGCAGACCAAGGCGTGCTCTGGTACCATTCTTTCTTAAAAAGAGGAGCCTGAACGTGGGGTGATATTTTGCTGAAATACATCTCTGCCACATTTCCCATCGTGAAAGACACTGCTCTTCAAAAGAGGTTATGGGCACCCCAAAGGATGCCCTGAGGAAGGTGGGGCTGGTTATGTATCCTCAACTTCTCTATGCACGTTTTTCTAACACTGGTTTTCTCAAGACAGGGCGCTGAGTCATACCGTTCTTGCCCCTCTCATAATACCTGACCAGTCTTACCTCAGTCCGTTTTCCCAAGGGGCCAAACAGGGTAGCTGAACAGAGAGACAAGATGAATGTTCTTTGAAGCCAAAGTCATCTTAACCAACTCCCAATAAATGCATTGTCAATAATAATTTTACTTTTGTGTATATTGTCATAATTTTGTATATTTTGTCATGATCTGTAATAAATGCATGCTTCCAGGGGTGCCCAGGTAGCTCAGGGGGTTAAAGCCTCTGCTTTCAGCTCAGGTCATGATCCCAGGGTCCTGGGATGGAGCCCCACACCCGGGCTCTCCACTCGGTGGGAGCCTGCTTCCCTTCCTCTCTCTCTGCCTGACTCTCTGCGTATTTGTGATCTCTGTCTGTCAAATAAATAAATAAAATCTTTAAAAAAAAAAAAAGTTCTAAAAATAAATAAATAAATACTTCCTGATCCACTGTGTAGGAATAATTATAATGATAAGTGGATCTAGAAGAAAAATATTCACACTTTAAAGGCTTAGGTGGTAAGAAATTTTTAAAATTTAAATGTACATAGTTATTTGGGGGCTAGAAAAGTAGGGTGAGGTGAAAGACTTTCAAACATAACAATATATTATGTCAGAACACATTTCCGTGAAGGAAGACCAATAGAAAGTCAATTGCTAACAAAGAAAGAAATGATGCAAGATTTCCTACTGTTACAGAAAAGATTCTTCATGAATTTTTTTAAAAAAGATTGTAGTGGGAATCAAATTACTCTGGAATTCATATATGTTGGATACATAAAAGAGTCATCTAAAAGTTTAAGGTGTCAGTATTTACCAAGTAATGGAAATTACATCCTTTGGAATGTTTAAATATATAATGAAGAATTTTAAGTGACAACATGAAAGTGTGAAAGGCAGGACTTAATCTGAGGAGTATTATCACACAGTATCTAGGTATGTGAGAGAGAGAAAGAGGAAAGGCTTGCAAGCATCCATCTCTGACACCCACCTATGAGTTGATATACGGTGGCCTTTTAGTCTGGAAAGATTAAATAACTTTGCATTGGCATCTCTGTTATGTCAAACGAGCCAATACAAATAATTTGACATGGCCACCTTTAGTCAATTCCCACCAATTACAGCCAATCCAATGTAACACAATTCCCTGTTGGCTTAGACCCCGTAGTTTTGGCAACACCAAGGAGGGGTACCATACTAAAAGAATAGTGAGCAGGACAAGGTACAGGTAAAGCCAAAGGAAACAACAAACTTACAAAGGAGACATGTGGCTATAAACTTTTGCATGAAGGGTCATTTAAAGACATCAAGATAGAATATTTGCTGCAGAGCATGGCTGAATGCAGTAGTCTTGCTTCTTTATTTCTGAACATCTTAGCTTAGCTCTCAGACCCTCATGGTAGAAACCTGAATATGTCAAGTAAACTGAGCCCATCCCAGAGGTTTGCCGCCCCCCACCCCCGCCAATTCTCCATGCCACCTCAGACTCCTTTGGATGAGCACACGATTCTTATCCTCTCTCACCTCTCTTTCTTCTTTTCACCCTGAGGGCGATCTATGATCTGTGGAAGATCTGCAGACATCGGGAGGAAAGGGGCAAAATGTCCATGAAAATTCTCATTCCGTGCTGGCCTCCGCTAAGACGTAATCTGCCTCATGTGGGTCCCAATATTCCATATTGGCATCCAGTATGGAGTCTGCCATCCTGCATAGCCTTGGGTGGCCAGGACTCTCTGAGTCATTCTCAGCCTAAGCCAGCATCAGGCAAACGTATGTCATATATCACCAAGGAAATTCCATATTCCACACATGGATGAGATTCATCGCGACTCGCATGTGAAGTGGGGATTACATCAGACATTCTTTTAATTTCAGTAAATCAATGCCTTAACATGTACAAAATGTCTACTAGCTGTTCCCAAATAAACTGGACTCACCCAAAAACATCTGCAAATTTTAAATAACACCAAACCGTATACTCTAACGTCACAGTGAATGTGAACTCCATGGGGGACACCCCTTTCAAAGCTCCGTATCCAATTCTAAGATCACCTACCCTACCTTTCCCATTCCTTCCCATCAAAATCACAATCCAGGTGCCTGCACCCAGTTCCACTCCCTTACGCTGCATCATGAAGGCCCTCGATGCTTCCCCTAAATATCCCTGAGTAGCATACTGTGTTCTCCCCATGGGTCCGTGGTCTATCAAAACCGTATAACTTTGGGTTTTCCTCTCCTCATCTGCATCTGGTCTCACCCAAGGTAAAATGCTTAAAACAAAGATGGCGTTAGTTTTTCCAGGGCCCTGTGGTTGTGAGGTGCGTCACCTAAAGAAAACGTTCTGTTAGAAAACAGAAATCGGGGAAGGAAGGATGAATGCTAAGCTGTCAAACAGCATCCAGTCCAAGTAGAAGGAACTGAGGCAGGGACCAATTTCACATTCCTTACAATGCTGTTAAGCAGACGAAACAAAAGCCTGTGGGCTAAAATTAAACAGTGAAAAGAAACAGGTAAATTAAGCAAATTGGTCGTTCACTGAATTGTCTTTCAGCAAATTAACCTAGAATGGACATAATTGGCAATAAAGAAGGAATGGAATTTAACGAAGATTTAGTAATTGTCCCTGAGGGATGACCTAGCAATTGCAAATTTGGATGTCATCGCAAACAAGCCTTTTAAAGATCACTTTTAAAGCAATGCAGTGAGTGGCTACAGTGTGGCAATCAGAAATACATAGTCATGGGATAAATGGGGGGGCGGGGAACTGTCCTAATGTTACACAAACAGGTTCTAGTGGCTCGGGATAAATTTCCAGTGACAACATCATGCATGATTCAGAAAGTGTTGTAGTATCTCAAACAACTTAGACAGAAGTGAGGGTGACAGGCCTCACAAAACTGCACCAGAGAATTTAAAAAGTGGCTTTGGTGATGATGAAGACACAATGTCAAAGAAGAATATGAAGACCACAGACACAGTGAAAGGAGGAAAAAGCATGTCTCTCCATTCACACTGTTTCACATAATATGATTGGGAACATACAGTATATGCCAACATTAAGTATCATAACCAGGCTCTTGACTATTTCAACTCTGTCTCTTCAGGTTTGTTTATTCTTGTTTGGGGGGAAAAAAATAGATCTTCTCATTGAGAAAACAGAAGACCGGGTTCTCTTTACAGATGAAGTCTGCAGCACGTGGTGAGTGGGAAGGGACCTCCCTCGTAGAAGCCGGAATGACAGAGCATAGGACATGACCTGGAGAGCCAGCTCTGGCACAGTGGCCGCTCACGCTGCTGGCAAGATGAAGGTGAGTGAAGAGAGAGGAAAGGATGCTCCAGGTAACGTCTGAAGCAGATAGAGTCCTCCTCCAGAGGAAGAGGCACAGCACTGGGGAGCTGGGAGGAAGTGGCTGGAGCAGACAGAAGGAAGAACGAGGTGAAACTGGAGTATCCATGAAAGGACAGACAGCCCAGAGCCAGGGAGGGATACTAATCTTTCTGCTTTCCTCTAAGAATGAAATGAAGACAATAAGGAAGTGACTGACTATTGCAGGAGAGGGAACTTTAAGAGACCGTGGCATCTTAGTAGACCAGAGCCAGAGCCCAAGCCACTCAAGGAAATGCACTGACAAAAGGGAGGGAGTCTGAAAGATGCCTCCTAGTTTCCCTATCACCAGGATGCTGGTACACTTTCCAGAAAAGGCAACAGTGGAAGAGAACCAGCACTGGGTAGAAAAACACAAGAGAGGACAGAGCATAAAGAAGTGGAGTGAGGCTTCCTTCCACTGCCCCTTTCCTTCGGTGGCAACATGGACGATATCACATTAATGTCCTGTATGTTACAGGCATGGAAACTTCTATGTTCTAGGTGTTGTGTCAACAAAGGAAAATTCCAAAATACATTTTAGAATCACCTAATTTGTTCCATGAGATGTGGAGTTTACAATAATGGGCACCTGACCTGGGTGGGAAGAAAGGAGGTACTTTGGATGCATGGAAGGAAGCCCCATGGGTCACCACCATGGGATGGTACTCTGCTGGACACCACTGGGTCTGGAAGCTGATCCTGGGATCCTGAATCCAGGGAGGGGTCCTAGAAAGATTAAAACCATGACTGCTCATCAGAGAGGACCTCCTCCTATTGAACTCCAAAAGTCACTGTCTTTTTTTCAGAAGAGAACCTGGTTCTGATACAGAAACCTGGTACACAAAAAGAAAGGGTTCCTGTTTGTTACCTGTTCTGATGGCCTCACCATCAGTGTGGGTCAGTATTTCTCCTCCAGTAAGAATACTATTTGATGGAGCCTTGGGGACAGATGGATAACATCTCTGTCTACACCACTGGAACCACTTGGTGGTGAGCCAGCACTAACACCAGGGACCAAGCACCCACTCCGAACCCCACGCTATATCATAGAGATGCTGAGCAGACAACTCCTGATACAGGAACACGAGGATGGGGCTAAACGCCTTTTCTTGTGGAAGGATGAAGGGAGGAAGGGCCTCTCCAACACATTCAGCAACCAGGGAGTTAAGTGTTCTGGGCCATCTTCCCTACCGTGCAGGTAGTGACAGAGTCGAGGAGGTCACCATGGATACATCTGGCTACATCTGTCTGAATTATTTGTATTGAACAGATTGCTACAGGCTGTTTTTTTTTCTTCTGGTCTCATTATGTGTGTGTGTGATGCCAATTAAATAACAGGAATGAAAATTAAAAAGGAAAATATCTGCCCCTGCTGGGTTTAATCTCATTAGAGCAAAGTCAAAGTCAAATGATCCCTAAAAAGGGATCCAACAGGCAGCAAAGACCACATTAAGGTTGCAAGTGTCTTCTGCATCACGAGAAAAATAAATCAGAATTGCTCACTCTGTGAAAGATGCCAGAGCCATTCCTATAATAAGACTGTGTTAGGGCTTCGGCAGCATTGTGTCCCCACCTAAGCGAACAGCAGGGAGACTGCCAGGACACATCCCCAGCTTTTAATCTGTAACATAAAATTACCACAGTGGGCATTTTAAGGACAGGTGTCACGTCTCCCTGGGTTGATTGTGAACCCCAAAAGATGCTTACTTTACAGTGCTCGTGGCTTACATAATCTTCATGCATCCGACTTTTTTTCCTAATTAACCAAATCAGCCATCTATAAATTTGCCAACAGCGCTGGGTAGCTCTCTGGGAAAAAAAAAAAAAAGTGCAAAATGCAAGGGTCTGTCCAATTTAAGTCTCAGAGTGCATTTAAAATGAAGGGTTGGAGCAGCTGGGAAGTACACCAGCAGGCTGCTGGTCCTCAGCTAAGCCTTAGGTAGAATACCAAATTTTCCCCTCCTTCAGAAAGTTTGAGAAATGTCAGCTACAGCTGTTTTGAATCAAGATGATTCAAGCAGAAGAGCTGGAATAGAAGACTATGCCAAAAATGGCCAAGCCCGGAGTGTTTTCTCCAGTGACACGCTGACATGAAGCTTTACTTTCAAAGTGCTCATATATTTTACCCCATTTCCCTCTCACCCTGAGAAGTTGAGAAAACAGGAACTATGCCAATATTTCAGGTGGAGAAAGGAGACACAGATACAGACCCCAGACATATTGATCACCTTTTGTGTATGGCCCCACTGAGCTTGCCAGTCCAAAGAGGCCAGCAAACACGCACAGCACGTGCCAACACCTTTCTGGAAAAAAATTTCACCTGGGATGAGACATGAGTACCCTGCAACAGCTGGGTGAATTACTGTCTTACCCAGGACAGAGAAAACTGGATGTTTTCCCAGTCCCTGGCCAGTGAAAAGTAATCTTCCTGATCCAAGAACCTTGAACAGGGGTCCAGAGTTAGGTCTCTGGGGTTCTCTAAATCCCCACGATTATTATGCAAAAGTGTGGAGTGTGTGTCTGTGCATGCATGCATGCACACACGTGAAAAATCATAAGGATAACTTTCAAAAACAATCAGAACTATCTGCCTCAGTGCAGAATTAGGAAGAGTGAAGACAGAAGAACCCTGGATGAGACACCAAGATTCTACTCACAAAAACTGGAACAGGGTCAACTCTTAAAAGCAGTGGAAACCCCGGGAGGCAAGACACTCTCAAGGGGAGGCAGTGCTCTCCAAAGGGAAGATCAAAGTGTTTTGGACTTAGCCAGATATAGATTTGCCAACATCAACCATGTGATCTTGGCCAAGGTATTCGACATCACTTAGGTTCAGTTTCCTCCTTCTTGAAATAATAAAAATACAAAAATAACCAGTCCAATCACTCAGCATTGTTTCAAGGATTCAGTGATATGATACAGGTCAAGTTCCTGGCAAAAAGAGATCCTCAATAAATGCTAGTTCACTTCCCCCTCCCCTTTTTGGGCAGCTTGATAAAGGGTAACAAGAACAGGAAGGAAAGAAGGGAGGGAGGGGAGGGAGGGAAGGGAAGAGGAAGAGAGGAAGAAAGAAAGAGCTGACCCCACCCCCGACCTAGAAAAATTATAAGGAATCAAAAGAAGAGGGTCAAGATGTAGTTGGACATGAGAAGAGAGAAAAGGCACCCAGGGACTACACAGAATGAACCAAGCATGAACAGGGCCTCAGATATCCTTGGACCAACCCCAAGACATGGGAAGTTGGACTCACATCCAAACCCTGGGATTCCTAGTCCAGTACTCTTCCTTTTATTTCTCTCTAAATTCTGCTCCCATATATCTTAATTGTTTCATTATTTGCATTCTGTCCCTCTCCACTTAACTGTATGACTAAACACAGTTAGCAATTAAATGAGTAGATCTAGTCACAGTAAACAACAAAAGGCAATGCACAGGTATAAAATAATATCCATATCACAAACCAACTGTCAGAGTCACAAAGAGACCATCAACACCTGTAAATAATGCCACGTGGATGGTGGTCCTCCATTATTAGGAGAGGACTCCATGCTGAAAAGACACTTGAAAGGTACCCTTCCTCCTTGACACAACTATGGTGGCTTGGAGTCATCCAGGACAACACTGTCTGGTCTCTGGGCCCTGGATTCCCTAGGACAGTTCTGATTTTAAATTTTATGATGTGGCAGGTCTCTTGATTCCTTGCCAGAGGAGTGGAAACTAGGTCCTTGACACTGGGCCTCACAGCAATTACAGGCCAAGAAGCTGCCCCTGGGTGGGTCAGATGATGAAGAAAATCTCCCTTTGACCAGGAGAAAAGAGATGGGGGAAAGCAAGACCAGGAGACCTTTCTTCATGGCTTCTAAAGAGCATAAAGTAGGGTCAGCACTGAGATACATACCAAGAACATGTCCCCACACACTGTTGGGGCAAAATGATTTTTCTTTGTCAAGATAACTATCCCATGATGCTGTCACTTATAAACTTAAAAAAATAAAAATAAAAATAAAAAAGATACAACTCTCCCTTAGTTTCATCTTTCCATATCCTAATAGTGATTTGTTTTAACCCAGTCAGGCTAGCATCCTTTGACTTCATCTGCACATCTCTTTAAATATTTATTCCTTGAAAATAATCGAATTGGCCCATCAGTAGACTAATGGACAAACTGTGTTTTAGGATGGATGGATGGATTATTGGATAGAAAGATAGATAGATAGATAGAAAGAAAGAAAGAAAGAAAGAAAGAAAGAAAGAAAGAAAGAAAGAAGGAAAGAAATAGATCCAGTCAACATTCACAGTTCTAGCTTATTCAGAGGAACAACAAAACCAATAACTAAAGTGCCTAGATTCATTAGAAAGAGCATAAGAGTTACTCACATTCTTCCATATATATATCTCCATTCTTACCTCTCCCAACTCCTACAAATGCATAGAGGCATACACATGCCTACCTTGGAATTAAAGTGACCTCGAGGCAGCTAATATGAGTAACACTTTATTTCTCTGTTGTCGGAGAATAAAGACAGCAGGACAGAGCCTAAGAAGGTTTACATTGACCAGAGAAGGAATCCAAAAGCACGGGATGCCCCAAGAACTGGAGTGGAGACAGAGGACAGAATGGTGGGCTGACAGAAACCACAAACCAAGAGGCAAAGGACGGAGGGCAGTCCTATGGCCTGTCTCCATACAGCTCTAAGAATAATGGGATGCGGGCATCATGTTTCTTTTCGCTTTCTCAGGCTGCCCTAGTCTTGGTACTCTGATACACTTGGTTGGATATTTTCTACCGGTGAGGCTGAGAGAAAGCCACTGTTTTACATTCTGTTTCGTTGTGTTTTTCCACACAATACTCAGAAACTTTCCATTGGATCTATTCTGGTGCCTGACATGGGGAAAATCTGACATATGATGCTTTCTGATTTGGAAACAGATCTTCTGAAAGCAGATGAGCATTTTCTCCCTTGCACAGAGCAGGTGCTAAGGAAATACTGACAGGCCTGGTAGGACGGGAGGTCGCTTTTGTCCCCCAACCCTCCAACATCAGTGCAACTACAGTCTATGCAAAGCCAAAGAGGATCCCTTAGACCCCACAGGAGAATTTTCAACAGAAATTCCCCCCTCAGCAAACCCGCCACAGATTCCAACAAGGAAAGGATTGTGTCACATTTGGTGGCAGAGAACAATGGGGTCTCTGTACACAACGGTGAATTGGCCCGCCAGGAAATGCCAACACAGCTGGAGGACTGAGGCCCCTCATCAACACTTTGATTTCTTTTTGGAAATAGGGGATAAATTATATACCAAGTAAACAAAGGGAAATTTATCCAAATTTATCCAACGTGCAGCATTTGGGGAAGCAGCAGAGGTCTCAGGCATCAGCCTAGGGCCTCACATATGGAATCTTCACCATTTCTATGGTGTACTACATATGTTTCTGGGGTTACTAAGCCGAGCATCCACTGACAGACCTGAAGCCTGGTGGTCCCTGGCACGACAGAACAGCGGATGGCTAGGCTCTGTGCTAATGGCAACCACAACCACAGCACTTTTTTTTTTTAAAGATTTTATTTATTTGACAGAGAGAAATCACAAGTAGGCAGAGAGGCAGGCAGAGAGAGAGGAGGAAGCAGGCTCCTTGCTGAGCAGAGAGCCCGATGCGGGGCTCGATCCCAGGACCCCGGAATCATGACCTGAGCTGAAGGCAGAGGCTTTAACCCACTGAGCCACCCAGGCGCCCCAACCACAGCACTTCTTAAGCTATTTTTATTCTATTTATTATAGATATAAATATCTATTTATTCTATTCTATTTGAGTATAGTTGACCCACAATGCTACATTAGTTTCAAGTTCGACTACAACAACTACAACAAGTTCGGTACTTTCTGAGCACTTGCTGGAAGGCAGGAATGCTGAGGACTATTTCCAACGTGTGGTAAACACATACCAAATCTACAACTGATCTATGAACAGAGCTATGTGATCACATAGATCACATAACAGATCTAATTTATTATTAACTTATTGAATTCTCACAAAACTCTTATGATAGAGACCTTCTACGGCACAGAGAGGTTAACCAACTTGGCCAGAATCACACAGCTAATGAGTGTCAAAGCCATGATTCGAACCCAATCCAGCTGTCTGATTCCAGAGGTGTGCTTTCAACTACCGTCTTATTTTGGGGTCATTTGTTAATACCAAACTTGCATGTAGACTCTATTTCACATCCTATTTATTCTTCTAAAGCAATTCTTTCAGAGGATAAACTGTGAGTAACTTTAAAAAACTGCTTTAAAAAAAATTATTTCCTAGTCCTGTTTATTCTTCCCAGGAGCACCATCTTCTAGAAGGGGAACATTGGAAATAACCATACATCACACACCTGAAGCCATCAGGCCTCAGAATGTAACACTATTAAACCATCTCAAGGTGGGTTAGTACTCAAACATTAAATGTTTCATTACTGGCAACTTTAGTTTCTATATAACCTTCTTTGGAGCAAAGATGAACATTTTTTTCCCCTGGATGTATAAAGTATGTTTAACATGAATCGAATACAGCCCCATTTTTCCTACATTTCTTTCATCTGCAACAATGATCTTGAAATATAAAATGCATGTGCTCACTAGGGAACTGCAGAAAATTAATTCCCAGCAAATTTTGTCAATGACTGTCACTCAATTTCCCCCTTAAAGAATTGTTCTGCTGTTGCACAGACACATCATTAAGCATTGCTGTGAAAGGAGATAGATAACACATTCCTATTTTGCAGGACTCGAGTCTAAGGGGAAATCAGATCTTGCTTAGTATTGTCATAGTTGCATAATTGCCCTTAAAATCCAGCTGTGAGTCGTGTTCCTACACGGAGTTACATGTGACCCAAGTCTCTTCTGAGCCGAGTACATGAATACTCTTTCTCCTCTGGCTCAGTTGCGTGACAGCAGCTCACAGGCTCGCCACTGGTCCACTTTGACTCATTGGCTCCACAGACAGCTCTATGTCTTTGATCAGACTAAATCGCTCCTAGATAGTCTTCTTGAGGGCAGGAAACCTAGAGTTTATTTTATATACCCCATGATGTCAGTATGTTAACACTATGTACTCAGTAAATAATCATCAAATGAGTAAATTGCTTAACTGCACTAACAATGCATGTTTTAATGCACTGCTCTCTTTTTCTTGTCCAGTGATATTTTGCTAAACATAAGACAAAGGACACAAAGTGTCTCATTTCAGCCTGCCGTATGACAGTTGTTAAAAATATTATCAGGAGCAGATGAGAGAAGATATTCTCTGGTTATATAATTGTTTTATAAAGATGATTCTGAGTTCCCTGACCCAGTATTTCTGGCTTTGAGCCTCAAGATGAGAGTTCAACTTCCATGCAGTTCAAACTCTCCCAGATTGACCAGGCAAGAACAAAAAGTCACAAGGGAAGTAAAGCCTTCAGCTTTGAGTGACAGCCTTGGCTACTAACATCAGGAAAAAACTGTGACTGCAAAGGTTTCAAGGTACCCAAGAGAGAGTCTGGGAGGCAGACAGGACACTGAAGGAGGGAAGGGCCTTTGGAAAAGAAAGGCACTTGGCACCTAAGGAACGGATGGACCTGGACATTTTCCACCTTCACTATTTGTTCAGGTGAACACAGAGAATTCTGTAGTCTTAGCAAATCCAGAGTTGCTAAACATCACTAAGAAGACATTAAACTGTTGATCTGTTTCATTAAAAATAATGGATTGCAGGGGAGCCTGGGTGGCTCAGTGGGTTGAGCTGCTGCCTTTGGCACGGGTCATGATCTCAGAGTCCTGGGATGGAGCCCGGCATCAGGCTCTCTGCTGTGCGGGATGTCTGCTTCCCTCTCTCTCTGTCTGCCTCTCTGCCTACCTGTGATCTCTGTCTGTCGAATAAATAAATAAAATCTTTAAAAAAATTAAAAAATAAATTAAAATAATGGATTGCATTCAATAATAGAAAATGGGAGGGATTTTGATTTAATCTGAAAGGACTATTGCCATGGCTCTCTCCCAATTATTAATTGATTGTCTGTAAACAAAGCCCAGAATTACCATCATTATCCCAAATACCGACTCTATCAGAACTACAAACCCAAATACAACTTGTTCAGTAAAATCTGCGTATGCACAGAAAATCCACTTTGGGAGTTGAGCCTCAAAATGTGTATTCTAAAACTTTAAACACACACACATTTTCTGAGTGATCAGATCTCACACATCCCACAAATTACTGGGGAGCATTCTCTACCTCTCCCAGAATTCATGGTGGAATGAAAGCAGAAGGGAAAACTGACTGTAAACTTTTGCTTCAAGCCCTACTCCACCCAACAGAAGTACCAGGTCTATTCACAAAATACAAAAGGGTGCAGTTTGGTATTATTCCATAAGGAGCTTTTTTTATCAGGCAAGCTGCAAAACATCTGGACATCCCTGTAATTCTTGCCAACAACATGCACATCATTTGGAGACCCTGACACAAGGGTATCTGCCTTAATGAACAGGAAAAGGGTCATACAGTGTGAGAGCCACCTTTCCATACTTCCATGTCTGTAACAAGACAGGGAAAACCGCCCAAGACAGGAACTCCATCCCCGTCTGAAATCTTGAGGGAGGATCCATAGAAGAGCATCGATCCTAGATTGTGACTGAGGGCAGCAGTAACTCACCTAACAATACTTCCAGCAAGATGCAAGCTGAACAGTTAATTACCAGGCTGGCTTCTGAACCTAAGGCGAATCTTAATAGACAGAACTAATTAAAATCAATACTCATATGGTAATCGTGAAAAGAAAAAAGCGGAGGTGCTCAAGATTAATTTTGGAATGGAGAATGAGGAGCAATCTCAATTCTTCGTGCCCATCTTGCTATCTGGTTTTACCAGTAAATGTGGACCAACAGATAGTCCTTCTGGAAAGGCCTAAGCATAGATGGGAAAGAGAGCACACACAGGAGCCCACCTGAAGGACTTCCTCAGCCTCTGGGGAGTGTGGTCGGAAGTGGTCAGGGACCTTTCATCTGTAAAGACAGGGCCATGCTAACATTGAGTATTCTGATGCTGAAAACGGGGAAACTTCTGGCTGTGTGACCTTGGAAAATGTGCCCAATTTCTCTGGGCTCCAGTTTTTCATCTATAAAATGAGAGCGGGGGCATTTGGATGGTTCAGTCGGTTAAGTGGCTGCCTTCAGCTCAGGGCATAATCCCAGAGAACTGGGATCAAGCCCCGCATCATGCTCCCTGTTCAGCGGGGAGCCTGCTTCTTCCTCTCCCTCTGTCTACCGCTCGGTCTACTTGTACTATCTCTGTCAAATAAATAGAATATTTTTTAAAGATAAATAAATTAAAAAATTTTTTTTAAATTAAGAAACGAAAATGAGATAGAAAAAGAGAAGGTGTCTGAGATCCCTTCACTCGGGTAATTCTGGAATACCATAGCTCAGAGAGGCAGATGTGAGCCTGGAATATATGTTCAAAGAAAAGATAAAAATAATGGCCATCTCCTCATCTCCTCCATTTTTCAAGTCCTCTTTTTAAAAAAAAAAGTGACATTTCTTGTTCTGATTTTCCTTGAAAACAGTGAAGTACATCACACTCTGTTCTCTGTGTAGGGCTTCCATCAGGTTCATACTACTGTGTGACCTTCAAAAGAAACACAGAGTTTGGTTTAAAAAAAAAAATCTTTGGCCAAATGATATATGGGAGCTTAAAATAAGTCAAGTCCCCAAACTTGATTATAACAGTGCATTCTGGTTTTTCTCTAGATTGCGGTGGCACTGTTCATTATAGGGCAGATCCTGGTAAAAGGCGAATCTTCCCAATACAGCAAAAATTGTCCTTGTACATGATTCCAGGGTTGCTGAAATAACATTTCAGTTCTTTTCCTTTTCGATTTAATAATATGTACCCATGCCAGCAAGAACAGCTCTACATGGTCATGTGACAGGAGGATAAAAAATCATTTTGACACATAGTGGCTGTGAGTGGCAGAAGGGAGAGAACCTTTTTTTTTTTTTAACTGTGATTTTTATTTATCTTTTAATTGTTCTTTTTAATTGGTCATCCATATTCATGGGAAGACATTCAGGTAATACTAAAAAGAAACACAGTGAAAAGTTAAGTCTCCTTTCCACTCCTGTCCCTTAAAATACCCCTTTATTGGATGTGCCCGCAGGGGAGACCAATGCCATTAGCCTCAAGTAGTCACCCAGAGATACAAGTGACATGCATATCTAGGACCCCTTCTCTTTTCAAAACACAAAGGTAAGCACCTTTTACCACTGGTGTATCTCCTTTTTAACTTAAATTTAAATCGGAGAGAGTGCCTTACCATTACATGCCTCATTATTTTGAAGGTACATATTTAACTCTATGGATAGACATACTTTACAGAATTAGTTCCCTATCAATGGGCATTTTTCCCCACTCTGGAGCTATTATACTCACTGCTTAAGTAAATATCTTGGGACATAATACTCTGCGCATATGCAAATGTATCCTTGGGAGAGATTAGAAAGAAGGCTTTGCTAAGCCAGAGGTATATGCATGCATGATTTTGAAAGATATGGAAAATGGTCTCTGAGAAGGTTATACCCATTTATATTCTCATAACTAAAGGAGGAGAGTGCTGTTTTTCCCATCTCTGTCAACACAGTCTATTACCAAATAGTTTTAATACTTTAGCTACATGAGGGATGAAAAAATGTTGTGTTCTTTGAAAGCCACTTAGAATGAGGACGGTTACCCGTCTTGTCATGTGTCTAAGATCTTGAAGCTAACAGTGATGGCCAGAAGAGTGTGTCTTGAGACTTGCAACCAAAGGGTCTGAAAGAAACCAAGGGCCCCAGCTGTCGCCCTTGCCTCCCAGTCAATAACCAAGCATGGCGGGGACACTAGGGCAGGCCTGTTGCATGAGACATCTCTGAGAGCGGCTTTGGCCAAGGACTTACAAAAGTTTCCTGAGATAGCAGGGTGGCTTAGGATGCTTTTGCCCGAACTTTCTTTCACTTAGTATCAGACTCATATTATGGTCTGAGAATTGGCCCAGCCTCTCCCAGCTCCCTCCCCATTTCCTCTCAAAGGGATTTCCCCTTGCACATATCATCCGATCTTGACATCCAGGCCCCAGAGGATCCAGACTAACACATTAACTGTTCATATTCTTTGCACATCATGCTATTGTCCTGTTGGACTTTTATTGATTTACAGGTATTCAAAGTTATGGCAAGCAACACTTTTACCAAATGACTTGCCATTATCTGATATGGATCTCGGCCTTTCTAGCCTCTGACAAGTTTTTCTGTTGCTCAGCAGTCAGGACAAAGCCACCTATTGCATAGTTTTGTTATACCAGCTCCTCTTTCTAGGTCCTAATTTCTGTATTAGATGAGATAAGTTGAATTACGCTACGGGAACAGTATCTCAATGCCTTAGCCAAAGTTTATGTCCTGGCTCACATGACATGTTCAATGCAGGTTGGCAGAGGGACTCAGCTCATGACTGTCCTCACGGATCAAGCTGACAGGGCTCCATCTAAGCAGATACTTCTACAATTGCAGAAGACAGAAGGAAATGTAGAGAACCACATTCTTCACACTTCCGCCTATAAGCAGCATGCACCACGCACACCCACGTTACACTAGCCAAGCAAACCAGAAGGTCATGATCAATATCCGAAACAGAGAAGCGTAATTATCCATTTTCAGAGGCAAGGAGAGTTGGACTTAGTATACAGTGCTCTAATTAATGCAACAAGTACTGTCTACTCATTCTCTTCCCCTCTTCCCCTCCCATTCCCTTCCCTACCTCACTCCTCTTCCTCTTCCTTATCCTCCTCCATTTTCCTTTAGCTAACTCTCTCTTCTAAGGCTTCACTGCAAAAAGTCTTGAGTCGACTTTAATATAACCTTCCACATCCCTTTCGATGCCAGCCCCAAGTTCCCACTTCTTATCCCAGTCACCAGTATGTGCGGTCTTGCAATTCATAGGCAAACCAAAGTCTGATCGTTCAGTAAGAAGTGTCCAAAGTTCATGCAGATAGGCTGGAATTTTGCTTAAAGGAAACCTGGAGTTTGGTCATTTGGTCAGATTCCTGGAAGGAAAGGATTCACGAGTCCGTGGCATGAGCCAAGAGTGAGAGTGCTTCCCACGTGCACAGAACCTATGTCCTGAAGCCACATGGAAGTCAAGGCTATCCTGCCAAATCCAAAGCCATGATTTCAGACACATTTACTGATGCATGCAGGAATTTGCACAAGTGGATACCTCAATGGGCCAGTCACAAGCTCACAGAAGGACTTTTAGTCATCACTTTCAGCCAAAGGAAGTTAGGGCTCAAGGTAAACTGAACAGAAATGCTCACTCGTTCAATAAGATATCACTATTCCAGGTGGCCAGTTTGACCCAATGATTAAAAATGTCCCACTTCACTTGGCAGAAAGTGGTTTCTATTAAATGTCTAAAAAATTGATCCAAAGAAATCCTATGACTTATAGCAACTACCTTTAGATCCACAGGGACCTGGAAACTTTGCAATTACAGTCATTTGAATTCAGCAAGAGATGAATTTCTGTGGCCCCTGGTGTAGATCCCACGTCTTAGCCTGCAAGACAACCTAACAATGCCATTGTTTCAGGCCTTTCAGAGCCAGGGGAGCACCAGATGCCAAGACAAATAACTCGGGTGCTAGTCTTGAGGGTTCTATGATGTTGTGCTGAGATTTTTAGAAAATGAACTTCTCTAAGATACGACTTCCACAACCGCCAAGTATATTAGTTGGACTGGATGGTGGAAAGAGTTTATCTCAAGTTAATCGTCGGTGACTCAGATATCCACCTGAGCACCCAGTCCCCCACAGATTTAACATTTCCATCAACCTGACCCCAAATTGTGTCATAAATACGTCAAAGATGAAGAATTTTTTAATGTGTTTCAGTTTGTCAAAATAAACTCTTTAATTAAAGCCTTTCTACAATACTTTCTAAGCCCTCCTTTCAAATCTAAAAAACATCACCATCATGACAACTCGCCTTCACACTCCTCCCCCTCGCCTCCGCCCCCGCCACAACACTGAATGAATTTAATATTAAACCTGCAAACGACTCACGCCTTACCCAAGCAAGTTCTGAATTTTATAATCATCTTCCTTGATTCCCCACTTCTGGGCCGCCAGCCAGCATGTGAAGAAGAAATGTGAAGGGTCATTTCCTGAGGTGAATGCTAAAAGTTTTTCAAAGTGATCGTGGGTGGCTAGGACCGCCTCAGCTTCAAAACCACTTTTTCCTGTTTTCATGCTTGATTTTGTGTGTCACTGACCAGCAAGGAGGGGAAGTGAAGTTCTTTCAGCTGTGCTCCATGCAGCCTCTGTTCCTCCCAGCTCCTTCCCAGCCCCCTCGCCGTAGGTCGGGCTCTGCGTCAGACTATGCCCTCCACATTCCAGAATTAACTGCCGCCCTATTCAAATCTACATAGCAAAGACTCCAGTCCTTCTGCTCCTAGCGACCCTGCACTCTGGCAATTCTTGCCCATATAAATGGACTCTCCCAGGTACTAACCTAGTAGCTCTTACCTCTGTTACCTTAAATAAGACTTTTAAAACATTTAATTAAGTAAATCCCTTTTAAAAGTGTCCTTATTTCTTTAATGAAACGATTCACTGTCTCTTGATTTATCTGGAAAAATCATCATGGCTCCACATCTGGTATTTCAGTTTCTATAAACCCTCACTCCTACTATATGGACTTACATTTTCATTATATGCATTTGAGACAGAAACTCCACACTTAAGATACATGGTTTTTGGGGGGCGTCTGGGTGGTTCAGTGGGTTAAGCCTCTGCCTTCAGCTCAGGTCATAATCTCAGGGTCCTGGGATCGAGCCCCACATCGGGCTCTCTGCTCAGCGGGGAGCCTGCTTCCCCCTATCTCTCTGCCTACTTATGATCTATCGCTGTCAAATAAATGGATGAAATCTTTAAAAAAGAAAAAAAAAGAAAGATACATGGTTTTTTCTCAGATACGCTGCCTATCATTTGGATATGCTGTCATCAGAAAGAGGAAGGATCCATGGTTTTGGGCACCAAATATTGTATGTTCAGTATTGCTTTAAGTGTGGTGAAATGAACCTAAGAAAAAGGGGAAGACGATAGAAGGGACACTGGCTACTCAGTAATCCTTTCCACCCAAACGAGAAGATAAAAATAATAAAAACCTCAATATCAAGTCTACTAAAATTTATTTTAAATAGTATTCTTAGCCTCTGTATGTTTTTAAAGACATACACTTAAAACGAGAAGTAAAGAAAAATACCTGGACTGCTACCTCTTTCCTTATCGAGTGTTAGCAGCTAGTGACAAATTCTGCTTCTCACCTTGGGCTCCTACTCCAGGCGTGGACAGACTCCTCTGGTAACGTGCCCTGAATTCTTCCCTTGAGACCCCAATGTTCCCCGTGCCCGGGGTTCCAGAGCTTCTCGAACTGCTTTGCACCTTACAAATTGTTTTCATGATATGAACTCATCCTTCTCCCCCTGCCGGGATGCTTTGATTTTGAAAAAGAGACCTGGCTAGTTGAAACTGAGTCCCAAGTGAGGCTGTGAACCGCCTTTGAGGGGGAGGAGAGGTGAGGCGCTGGTGCCCCCACCTGAGCCCCGGGAATCCAGGTTCCCGGAGTGAGCATGCGCACTGAATGCCACGCCCTTCCTGGTTGCTGCGGGGGGAGGAGCCTAGTGAGCCTGCGCCCAGGCGCTGGGGTCTGTGCTCCGTGCAGAGCCAGGTGCTCTTAATGAGCGTTCGGACAAGGCGAGCAGACCAGCCTTTCTATGGGAAAGGGAAACTGTGACGCCAGACAGCATGCCCTTGGAGGCATTAACGTGGGATCGCGTGGTCGCCTTTTTTGTTTTTTTAAGATTTTATTTATTTGACAGAGACAGCGAGAAAGGGAACACAGGCAGGGGGAGTGGGAGAGGGAGGAGCAGGCTTCTCACCGAGCAGGGAACCTGATGCAGGGCTCGATCCCAGGGCTCTGGGATCATGACCTGAGCTGAAGGCAGATGCTTAACCACTGAGCCACCCGGGGGGCCCAGCATGGTCGCCGTTTTTTTTTTAATTTTTTTTTTAATTTATTTATTTGTCAGAGAGAGAGGGAGAGAGAGCGAGCACAGGCAGACAGAGTGGCAGGCAGAGGCAGAGGGAGAAGCAGGCTCCCTGCTGAGCAAGGAGCCGGATGTGGGACTCGATCCCAGGATGCTGGGATCATGACCTGAGCCGAAGGCAGCCGCTTAACCAACTGAGCCACCCAGGATGGTCGCCATTTTTTTAAGCGCAGGGTTAGTCATTCCCATTTCTTGTCCATTATTTGTAACCAGAGCTTGTCCTTTTCCTGGATTAGATTGCGTAGGTCCTTACTCACCACCCTAAACAAAAGATTAGATACACAACTGCTTTCTGTAAGAGTCTGGAATTGTTAAAGCAAGCATTCCCAAACTTAACCCTTGAAGACACCGAGTCATGGATTGGAGGTCTCAAAACCCACAGGACGATCTCAGCCCCAAATAGGGACTCCCTGAGCCCTTTCCGGTAATTCTCAGATGTGACTGGGAATTTTTCTTAACTGTTCCCAACATTTCCCTTCTATGGAGGGTCTTAATCCCTGATCATTTGCTGGCCCAGACTCACACTCCTCCTAGAGACTGCTAGGACATGGAGCATAAGAGACATGCCTACCCCATCTCTCTTTGGTAGGCAGGCTTTATCTGAAAAAAGCACACATTTTCCTCTACTCCCATGGCATAAATTGTGCAGGGCCTACCCCTGCAGGGAGAAGACGGCCTCATTCTAATGCCGACTTGAAGGGAATGGTTAAGTCTGCCTAATTTTGGTGTTCCATATTAACATGACCATTAAGCTAACAGTCTTTAAAACACATCTGCTGTATTTTGTGATATTTTGGTATCCATATTTTCTGGTGTTTTCTTTTCCCCATCTTGTCTAAAAGATAGATAAGGAAGAGGATTTGTTTTGTTTTTAATGGAGGGCAGAATATATGTTATGTATATAACATATCACTAGGACTTTAATGGAAAATATGCATGTATTAATAGGCCTGGAGACTTTACAGATGCCTAGAAATAAATCTGCATTTTTATATTCTAATGACTAGAAGCATTCACCTGAAGGAGATTCTCTATGCATTCTAGATTATGCTATAAACATAACTCAGCATTAGTATATTGAAAAACCAATAATACTAGACGATGATCCACATTTTAACCACAGTGCATTACAGAAAACCAGAATGCAAAAGAACCAATTGGGGCACCTGGGTGGCTCAGTGGGTTAGGCCGCTGCCTTCGGCTCAGGTCATGATCTCAGGGTCCTGGGATCGAGCCCCACATCGGGCTCTCTGCTCGGCCTGGAGCCTGCTTCCCTTCCTCTCTCTGCCTGCCTCTCTGCCTGCTTGTGATCTCTCTCTGTCAAATAAATAAATAAAATCTTTAAAAAAAAAAAAAGAACCAACTTAACACAGATTGTACTTTCCCATATATACAATATTAGAGCTAGATGTTCTAATCCTATCTTGAAGACAGTATCAGATGAATCAGAGACCTGGTCACCTAAATCTATTCAACTATTAATTTTTCAAGATGCGGGTTAAAATTATCTTTTCTAGGACCTTCCCTGTGTTCCTTGAGCCAATATGAGCTGAGATTTTTTTTCCTCAGCCCCTTCCCAAGAAAGCCATCCTCCTTTCTCCCTGCCAGTATCACACCTGCCTTCTTGGTTGCTCAAACTGTAATTTCTCAACTTTCCACTATCTGGAAAGTGGCGGGCAATGGAGAAGTTATTAGTTTTTTAACTAACTCTCTACTACAGTGGAATTGTTCTAAACTCCACTTTTAAAGTTCCACCATCTAACCTTAAAAGTTACAGTTCCCAAAGTGTGCACCAAGGCACCCTGGGACATCACAGTCATCTCAGGCATCTTAAATTTTTGAGGAAAATATTATAATATTTGATATCTTTCAGACACAGCACAAACTCCTAGCTTGAGATAGTCCATCCTTTTGACATTAGGTCACACTACATTACTTTTCATGAGAGTCACATCTTTCCAAAACTGATTTTTGGGTTCTTGCTATGATAAAAAGCAAGTATTTCATGAAAATCAACATGGAATAGGACATGAAGGTGGTTCAGTTTGATTTCAAAGTTTGAGAATCTGGGAGTTGCCAAACAGATACACATATCTCTTTAGTAAGTAACTGTGGGTTTTTAAGAATTTTTTTTAAATTTTTAATTTGTGTGTATTGTTTTTTCAAATGGCTATTAAGTTGTTGAGTTGTTTGGACCTAACTACTAAGGGTAAGAATATGAAAAAGATATTTTGACCTCATCAAGGAAACATCCCTCTACAAATATTATCTCCTGTTCTTATTTTTAAAAGTACTATGAAAATGTGAAAAATCTAAAGAGTGAATATTATATATCAAAAGATATACAGGAATATGCTGAAGCCAATGCCCCCCAAAAGTGTTTTTAAATGTATAAAAAATATATCCCTATGTAAGAGAACGTAATTAGATGCAGGCTCCATTTTATGATTCTGAGGAAGAAATAAACTAATGAGGTTAATACACATTTTTGATGTTTTCAAGAAGAGAAATCAGTGAGAGAGTGGTTTGATTCTGATGCACAGAAGCTGGGAGAGTCCCAGTTGCTACCGCTGACATCTGTCCCCTGAGACCTATTTTTAGTCCTTGGTTTTCTTCAAGGTCACAGTTCTATGTACCCCTCATACAGCTATCACCACGGTCCACAAGGAGTGATGAATATGTCTTCACTCCATGCCACATTCCTCCCTAAAGAAAGTGGGCCTGGATTTGTAAATGACTACATCCTGGAACCAAGCACTGGGAAAGCTAAAAAAAAAAAAACTATTTCTGCCAATCCTTCCTGTCTTTTTCCTTTTGTGCTGGTACTCGATGCATACCTTTCTATTCTTGAAGTTCTCAGGGTTAAGGAAATCAAAGAACCTAAAAAAAATCAGGAAAAAAAAAGGTACAAATTACTGTTTTGTCCACAAACAAAAATCACCCTGCAAAGCTACCCAAGGCACAAAGATTTTGAAACCCCTGTCTGATGTCACCAGAGGGTAAGGACCTTAATCACATTCTCCAGGACTCTCCATCTTGTTCCTGTTCTCCTGACTAGAGGTTTGCCTTCCTTGACCAGCTTGTTGTCCCTGTCCCAAAAGGTGTTTTACCTTTGTCAGCACTTATTCTTGCCAATCAGCAAATCATAACCCTATATGACAACCTTGCTTCAAAAATGTAACCCTGATCTTCTGTGAGCTTTCAAAACTATCAAAAACACAACGTATTTGTGATTGTTAGAAATTTTTAACATCATCTTATAATCCAACCCCTTGATTCTTCAAGATGAAGAAAACAAGTAACATGACTTGCCTAGGTTCGCAAGGATAAAGGGAAATCTGTAAAGAATCTACCTACTCTGTCTTGCTATAGGACATAGTATGCTTTTAAAAAATTATCTGAAGCAAACTCAAATATACACCAAATATTAATGCAAATGTGGGGAGCATTAATTGCTGTCCCATCTCGGGGCTTTAAGTGGGTTCACTGCAGCCCCACCATAACACAGCCACCCCTCTGAGTGATTGGGGCCATACCACCTTTTCTGGTCTCATGTGCTTGGAGTGTTGTGAGAAAAGGAAGGATGTACACAAGGAATAGGGCAGTCTCTGTACTGGGCAGGTACGTCTCCTGGTAGAAGGACTGCCCTAGAGTTCTAAATGAAATCTGGAGATGTCCACATACAGAAGAGCCAACCTAGTCCTCATGCGCAAACATGGGCAGTGCGCCCTCTAGTGGCCACTGTCTGATATGCAGGACAATACGAGTCGGAACACTGACCCTATTTGGAGGGTCCTTTGAGCTTTCCATGAGGGAAATCTTTCCATCAGAAATCTTTCACAAAAGGCTG
>PISX010019051.1:0-30576 GCA_004024625.1 Mellivora capensis
GGAAAACAGCAGAACTCCAGAGCTATGGGAAAGCAATGCATAGAATTCATGGATTTCTCCCCATGACCCTTTAGTCTTGCAAATTTAATTAAATTTTTTAATTTTTTTCTCATTTTAATCTTTTTAACTTTTCCTCTTTCCTCTTTTAATGTTTTTTAACTAGTATATCTTAACAATACCTTTCTTTAAAAAAAAAGTTTACACCATTATTATACTCCTATTTTATCCTTCATTGTATTTAACCTTATTTTCTGTATACATATAGGGTTTTTTTTTTTTTCTAAAAAATTTTGGGATACAATTTCTTCTAATAGATCAAAATATACCCTAAATCTGCCACAGGGCTTTGTTCTAGTCTCCAGCCTGAACACATTCTCTCCCCCACTTTTTTTTTTTTTCATCTTTCTTTTTCCAACCAACTTATCTTACCAATTCCCTTTTTGGAATTTTTTTTAAAATTTTCACCTTTACAGTCATATTCCATTCCTTCATATGTATACCCTCATTTTTGTATAGATACATTTTTCTTTCTTTAAAATTTTGGGAGGTAGTTTCTTCTAAGAGACCAAAATACACCCAAAATCAAGTGGGTGCTCTGTTCTATTCACCAGTCAATTTTTTTTTAATTTCTTTTTACCCCCTTTCTTCTCCCGCCCATTTGGGGTCCCTTCTGATTTGGGTTAGTGTACATTTTTCTGGGGTCTTTACCACCCTTTTAGTATTTCATTCTCTTGTTCATATATTCTTATCAGAATAAAATGACAAGGCGGAAAATCTCATCACAAAAAAAAAAAAAAAAAAGAACAAGAGGCACTACCAACAGCTAGGGAACTAATCAATATAGACATCGATAATATGTCAGATCTAGAGTTCGGAATGATGATTCTCAAGGTGCTAGTTGGGCTCAAAAAAGGCATGGAGGATATTAGAGGAACCCTGTCTGGAGAAATAAAAACCCCTTTCTGGATGAATAAAAGAACTAAAATCTAACCAGGCTAAAATAAAAAAAGGTATTAATGAGGTGCAACCAAGAATGGAGGCTCTTACTGCTGGGATGAATGAGGCAGAAGAAAATATTAGTGATATAGAAGACCAAATGATGGGAAATAAAGAAGCTGAGCAAAAGAGAGATGAACAACTACTGGACCATGAGGGGAGAATTCGAGAGATAAGTGATACCATAAGACAAAACAATATTAGAATAATTGGGATTCCAGAAGAAGAAGAGAGAGAGAGAGGGGCAGAAGGTATATTGGAGCAAATTATAATAGAGAATTTCCCTTATGTGGCAAAGGGAACAAGCATCAAAACCCAGCAGGCACAGAGAACCCCCCTCAAAATCAATAAAAATAGGTCTATAGCCCATCCTCTAATAGTAAAACTTACTAGTCTTAGTGACAAAGAGAAAATCCTGAAAGCAGCTCAAGACAAGAGGTCTGTAACATACAATGGTAGAAATATTAGATCGGCAGCAGACTTATCCACAGAGACCTGGCAGGCCAGAAAGAACTGGCATGATGTATTCAGAGCACTAAATAAGAAAAATATGCAGCCAAGAATACTATATCCAACTAGGCTATCATGGAAAATAAAAGGAGAGATAAAAGCTTGCAGGACAAACAAAAATTAAAAGAATTTGCAAACACCAAACCAGCCCTACAGGAAATATTGAAAGGGGTGCTCTAAGCAAAGAGAAAGCCTAAAAGTAGTAGACCAGAAAGGAACTGAGACAATAAACAGTAACAGTCACCATACAGGCAACACAATGGCACTAAATTCATATCTTTCAGTAGTTACCCTGAATATAAATAGGCTAAATGGCTCCCATCAAAAGACACAGGGTATCCAAATGGATTAAAAAAACAAAACCCATCAATATGCTATCTACAAGAAACTCATTTTAGACCTAAATACACCTCCATATTTAAAGTGTGGGGATGGAAAACAATTTACCATGATAATGGACATCAAAAGAAAGCTGGGTGGCAATCCTCACATCACATAAATTATATTTTAAGCCAAAGACTATAATAAGAGATGAGGAAGGACACTATATCATACTCAAAGGGTCTACAAGAAGATCTAACAATTTTAAATATCTATGCCCCTAACATGGGAGCAACCAACTACATAAACCAATTAATAACAAAATCAAAGAAGCACATTGACAATAATACAATAATACTAGGGGACTTTAACACCCCCCTCACTGAAATGGACAGATCATCCAAGCAAAAGATCAACAAGGAAATAAAGGCCTTAAATGACACACTAGACCAGATGGACATCACACATGCATTCAAAACATTCCGTCCAAAAGCAAAGGAATACACATTCTTACTAGTGCACATGGAACATTCTCCAGCATAGACCACATACTGGGTCACAAATCAGGTCTCAACCAGTACCAAAAGATTGGGATCACTCCCTGCATATTTTCAGACCACAGTGCTCCGAAGCTAGAACTCAATCACAAGAGGAAAGTTGGAAAGAAATAAAACACATGGAGGTAAAGAGCATGCTACTAAAGAATGAATGGGTCAACCACGAAATTAAAGAAGAATTGAAAAAATTCATGGAAACAAATGATAATGAAAACACAACAGTTCAAAATCTGTGGGACATAGCAAAGGCAGTCCTGAGAGGAAAGTATATAGTGATACAAGCCTTTCTCAAGAAACAAGAAAGGTCTCAAGTACACAACCTAACCTTACATCTAAAGGAGCTGGAAAAAGAACAGCAAAGAATGCCTAAACCCAGGAGGAGAAGAGAAATCATAAAGATCAGAGCAGAAATCAATGAAATAGACACCAAAAGAACAGTAGAACAAATCAATGGAACTAGGAGCTGGTTCTTTGAAAGAATTAATAAGATTGATAAACCGCTGGCCAGAATTATCAAAAAGAAAAGAGAAAGGACCAAAATAAATAAAATCATGAATGACAGAGGAGAGATCACAACCAACACCAGAGAAATACAACCAGTTATAAGAACATATTATGAGCAACTATACACCAGCAAATTTGACAATCTGGAAGAAATGGATGCATTCCTAGAAATGTATAAACTACCAAAACTAAACCAGAAAGAAATAGAAAACCTAAAGAGATCCATAACCAGTAAGGAGATTGAAGATGTCATCAAAATCTCCCAACAAACAAGACTCCAGGGCCAGAAAGCTTCCCAGGGGAATTCTACCAAAGATTTAAAGAAGAATTAATACCTATTCTCCTGAAACTGTTTCAAAAAATAGAAATGGAAAGAAAACTTACAAAAACTTATTCTTTGAGTCCAGCATTACCTTGATCCCAAAACCAAAGACCCCATGAAAAAAGAGAATTACAGACCAATAGCCTTGATGAACACAGATGCAAAAATTCTCACCAAATACTAGCCAATAGGATCCAACAGTACATTAAAAGGATTATTCACCACAACCAAGTGGGATTTATTCCAGGGCTGCAAGGTTGGTTCAACATCCGTAAATCAATCAATGGGATACAATACATTAATAAAAGAAAGAACAAGAACCATATGATACTCTCAATACATGCTAAAAAAGCATTTGACAAAGTATAGCATCCTTTCTTGATCAAAACTCTTCAGTGTAGGGAGAGAGGGTACCTTCCTCAATATCATCAAAGCCATCTAGGAAAAACCCACAGCAACTATCATTCTCAATGGGGAAAAACTGAGAGTTTTCCAACTAAAATCAGGAACATGGCAGGGCTGTCCACTATCACCACTGTTATTCAACATTGTACTAGAAGTCCTAGCCTCAGCAATCAGACAACAAAAAGAAATTAAAGGCATCCAAATCAGCAAAGAAGAAGTCAAACTCTTATTCTTTGCAGATGATATGATACTTTACGTGGAAAACCCAAAAGACTCCACTCCAAATGTGCTAGAACTTGTACAGGAATTCAGTGAAGTGTCAGGATATAAAATCAATGCACAGAAATCAGTTGCATTTCTACACACCAACAACAAGACAGAAGAAAGAGAAATTAAGGAGTCTATCCCATTTAAAATTGCACCCAAAACAATAAGATACCTAGGAATAAACCTAACCAAAGAGGCAAAGAACCTGTACTCAGAAAACTATAAAGTACTCATGAAAGAAACTGAGGAAGACACAAAGAAATGGAAAAGTGTTCCATGCTCATGGATTGGAAGAACAAATATTGTGAAAATGTCTATGCTACCTAAAGCAATCTACACATTTAATGCAATCCCTATCAAAATCCCATCCACTTTTTCAAAGAAATGGAACAAATAATCCTAAAATTTATATGGAACCAGAAAAGATCCCGAATAGCCAGATGAATGTTGAAAAAGAAAGCCAAAGTTGGTGGCATCACAATTCCAGACTTTAAACTCTATTACAAAGCTGTCATCATCAAGACAGTATGGTACTGGCACAAAAACAGACACTTAGATCAATGGAACAGAATAGAGAGCCCAGAAATAGAGCCTCAACTCTTTGGTCAACTAATCTTCAACAAAGCAGGAAAGAATGTCCAAAGGGAAAAATACAGTCTCTTCAACAAATGGTGTTGAGAAAATCGGACAGCCACATGCAGAAGAATGAAACTGGACCATTTCCTTACACCACACACAAAAATAGACTCAAATGGATGAAAGACCTCAATGTGAGAAAGGAATCCATCAAAATCCTTGAGGAGAACACAGGAAGCAACCTCTTCTACCTCAGCTACAGCAACTTCTTCCTAGAAACATCGCCAAAGGCAAGGGAACTAAGGGCAAAAACGAACTGTTGAGACTTCATCAAGATCAAAAGCTTTTGCACAGCAAAAGAAACAGTCAACAAAACCAAAAGACAACGGACAGATTGGGAGAAGATATTTGCAAACAACATATCAGATAAAGGGCTAGTATCCAAAATCTATAAAGAACTTATCAAACTCAACACCCAAAGAACAAATAATCCAATCAAGAAATGGGCAGAGGACATGAACAGACATTTCTGCAAAGAACACATCCAGATGGCCAACAGACACACGAAAAAGTGCTCCACATCACTCGGCATCAGGGAAATACAAATCAAAATCACAATGAGATATCACCTCACACCAGTCAGAATGGCTAAAATTAACAAGTCCGGAAATGACAGATGCTGGTGAGGATGCGGAGAAAGGGGAACCCTCTACACTGTTGGTGGGAATGCAGGCTAGTGCAGCCACTCTGGAAAACAGCATGGAGGTTCCCCAAAAAGTTGAAAACAGAGCTACCCTATGACCCAGCAATCGCACTACTGGGTATTTACTCTAAAGATGTAGTGATCCTAAGGGGCCAGTGCACCTGGATATTTATAGAAGCAATGTTCACAAAAGCCAAACTATGGGAAGAACCAAGATGTCCATCAACAGATGAATGGATAAAGAAGAAGTTACACACACACACACACACACACACACACACACAATGGAATACTATGCAGCCATCAAAAGAAATGAAATCTTGCCATTTGCAATAATGTGGATGTGGATTGAACTAGAGCATATTATGCTGAGCAAAATAAGTCAATCAGAGGAAGACAATTATCTCATATGATCTCCCTGATAGGAGGAATTTGAGAGGCATCGTGGGAGTTTAGGGGCTAGGGAAGGAAAAAATGAAACAAAATGGGATCAGGAGGGAGACAAACCACAAGAGACTCCTGATCTCATAAAACAAACTAATGGTTGCTGCGGAGAGTGGGGTATGGAGAAAGTGGTTGGGTTGTGGACACTGGGGAGGGTATGTGATATGGTGAGTGCTATGAAGTGTGTAAGCCTGATGATTCACAGACTTGTACCTCTGGGGCAAATAATACATTATATGTTAATAAACATAATTAATAAATAATTTTTTAAAAAACATAACAAACTTGCTAAATAAAGTCAACAGCATTTGAGAGCCTTCTGTAAGACAGAAAGCTGATGAGAGGATGTCAACTGATGAAAACAAGGAGAAAAAGCTACAATCTAGAATATACCATGAGAAGTATGCAGAGGAAGTCAGAGTCATTCTGCCTACTGGAATCCAAAGAGGCTCTGGCTTGGAGGTATAATGCAGGGCAGAAACTAGTAGCGGTCTAAAATGAGGATGATTAATTAAACTCATGTACATGAAATCCTGTGTCCCTTTCCCTTTTCTCTATTACTGTTTGCAAAGCAGAAGGCAGCTCAACAGTCAACCCCAAGTCATAAAAAGAGGGCTTTTTTTATCCAAAAAAATAAGGAAATCATCTGGGGAAAACTGAAGCATCAGGTATGTCATTGGACTTCACAGTAAAGCCCTCCTTATTCTCACACAGAGAGAAAGAGAAGACTGCACAGCTGTTTTATGGCAAGAAAGAGGGGAAATGTCAGAGAAAGAAATATGTGGGAGAAAGGATATGGCATGCCTAACCCAGAGATGTCTCGAGATGATAAACCTGTTACATCACTGAAAGGAAGACAGAGAGTTTGAGAAGAGATGTCTCTGTGACAAAAACAAAACAAGACCAAATGGTAGCATTATTTTAAGCAATGGAAAAGAAAATCCATTTGACCTTGATTATGCAATCATTTCCTTTTGATGGGCCAACAGGTTGTGACATTGGACCCTTGGAAAAAGAGATATAATTTTAGCATACTACTCTACCATGTAGTAAATAAAACATATAGCATCATAATAACGTTAATGTTGTGCAACGGTTTTCAACTTTATCAACTTATAACAAATACAGATTGCTTCATTATAGTTGAATATCAAAATTAAAATGTTAACAACCTTGACTGTGTATGAGTAAGATTCAAAGCAACAGAGGTAGAAGGTGAAAGATAAAATGTAGAATTAAAGACAGAGAACAGAATGAGTGTTGTTATTCTTACCAAACACTAAGAGGAGTCAGGATAGTGACTAAAGATGATGGAATATGAAATGGGAAATAACAGTAAAACTAAAAATCATGTCAAATTGTGAAACACTGGAAGGAAGAAAAGGCAGGGACAAATAGGGAGTATAGATGAACAAAATTTTCATATTTCATAAAAGGAAATAAATGGATAATATCTTAAGTTGATAAGTAAAGGAAATGAATTATAAGTATATAACTTAATTTTCTGGAATAACCATCATATCTAAAATCAGAAAGACTTCCTCCAGGGTATGGGACTGGAAATAAAGATTTTCTGTGGAGTGTGAAACTGAAGGTAGCAAGGAGCACAACAGGAAATTGTTTTTCACCATAAACTCTTCTACATTATTTGATTTTCTATGATATACATACATACCTTTCTCTAAAATTTTTATAGATCTGAGTCAAAGTTCAGCTTCTTCTGGAACAATTATTAAGTCTCTTCCCTCTGACCATTCCACCACATTATGTGCTCTTAACACGTTCACATTTAAAGGTACTATAAGATCTTGAATTTGTTCATCTCTTTTAATTATTCTCACTTAATTTCCTAAAACTAAGTCCCATTACTTTAAGTTCTTTGAAGTCAGAAACCAGACATTATTTTTTTAAATAAAATTCTAAGTATTTGATAAAGAATACAATATGTATTTAGTCTGGCTAATATGGTAAGTACCCAGCAAAAAGCAGTAATGAAATATCTACCACTAGAACTTCTTATTTAACAGCCGATTTTCTTTAGTTATAACCTAACACTCTCTCTTCATTTCACATGTCAATGCTTTATTCTCCTTTTCAGTTTTTAGCAAATGTTTCTGAAATTTTTTTAAGATTTCTGAGATATTCCAAGGTATGGAAAATTATGGAGTTTGGTGATTTCCATCCATTAAGAATTCTTAACTGTCTGGTGGTCTTCAATCAAATCCAACATAGCATATGGCAGACTTGTGGGCAACTTTATGAAAGAATCTCTCAAATATTTATAACTGCATTGTGCCTGCAATAGTTGTATCTTTGAATAATCACTCTGAATGTAAACTGACTAAATGCTCCAATCAAATGACATGGTATCACAATGGATTAAAAAAAAAAAAAGACCCATCCATATGCTGCCTACAAGAGCCTCATTTTAGAACTAAAGACATCGCAGATGGAAAGTGAGAAGAGGGAGAACCATCTATTATGCTAATGGATGTCAAAAGAAAAGCCAGAGTATCCATATTTAAATCAGGCAAACTGATTTTAAAACAAAGATAGTATATATAGATCATATCTTCTTTATCCATTCATCTGTAGATAGTAATAAGAGATGAAGAAAGGCATTTATCATAATAAAGGGATCTATCTATCAAGAAGATCTAACAATTTTATCTGTGCCCCCAACTTGGGAGTAGCCAGATATATAAATCAATTAATAACAAACATAAAGAAACTCATTGATAACAATATAATAATAGTAGGGGATTTTAACAGCCCACTTACAGCAATGGACAGATCATCTAAGCAGAAAATCAACAAGGAAACAGTGGCTTTGAATGACACACTGGACCAGATGGACTTAACAGATATATTCAGATCATTGCATCCTAAAGAAGCAGAATACACATTCTTTTTGAGTACACATGGAACATTCTCCAGAACAGATCATATACTGGGTTATAAATCAGGTCTCAATGGGTACAAAAGAGACTGAAACCATAACTCTGAAAATACAAATTTTCAGAGCACAACACTATGAGACTTGAAGTGAATCATAAGAAAAAATTTGTAAAGCCCTCACATATATGGAAGTTAGTGAACATCCTACTAAAGAATGAATGGGCTAACCAAGAAATTAAAGAAGAATTTAAAAAATACATGGAAGCAAATGAACATGAAAATGCAACAGTCCAAAATATTTGGGATGCAGCAAAGGCAGTGGGTATGCAATACATGTCCACCTCAACAAGCAAGAAAATTCTCAAATATACAACATAACCTTATGTCTAAAGGAGCTAGAAAAGGAACAGCAAATAAAGCCTAAAGCCAGCAGAAGAAGAAAAATAATAAAAATTAGAGCAGAAATAAATGATATAGAAATAAACAAAAAAAAAATACCAACAGAACAGAACTACTTAACATAGTAGTGGAAGTAGTGAAAGTCTTAGCCTCAGCAATCAGACAACAAAAAGAAATAAAAGGCATCCAAATTGTCAAGGAAGAAGTCAAAGGTTTCCGACTTGCAGACAACATGATAATCTCTGTAGAAAACCTGAAAGACTCCACCAAAAAATTGCTAGAATTGATACATAAATTCAGCAAAGTCACAGGATATAAAATTAATGTGCAGAAATCTGTTGCACTTCTATACACCAATAATGAAGCAGCAGAGAAGAAAGGACTCTATCCCATTTATAACTGCACCAAAAACAATAAAATACCTAGGAATAAACCTAACAGGTAAGAGATCTGTACTCCAAAAACTACAGATCACTTATGAAAGAAATTGAAAAAGACAAAAAGAAATGGAAAAGCATTCCCATGCTCATGAATTGGAAGAACAAACATTTTTAAAATATATATACTACCCAAAGCAAGCCATACATTTAATTCAATTCTTATCAAAATACCACCAGCATTTTTCACAGAGCTACAATAAGCAATCCCAAATTTTGTTGTTTTGGGTTTTTTTTTAGATTTTATTTGACAGACAGAGATTACAAGTAGGCAGAGAGGCAGACAGAGAGAGAGGGGAAAGCAGGCTCCCTGCTGAGCAGAGAGCCTGATGCGGGGCTTGATCCCAGGACCCTGATATCATGACCTGAGCCACCAAAATTTGTATGGAACCAGAAAAAACTTCAAATAGCCAAAGCAATTATAAAAAAGAAAAAGAAAATTGCAGGCATCATGACTGCATATTTCATGATGTATGACAAAGCTATAGTCATTAAGACAGCATAGTACAGGCACAGAAAAGAGACACAAAGGTCAATGAAACAGAACAGAAAACCCAGAAATGGACCCACAACATATGGTCAACTAATCTTTGACAAATCAGGAAAGACTATCCAATGGAAAAAAAGACAGTCTCTTCAACAAACGGTGTTGGAAAAACTGGGTAACACCATGCAGAATGAAACAGGACCATTTTCTTAAGACATACACAAAAATAAACTAAAGTGGATGAAAAACCTAAATGTGAGACAGGAAATCATCAAAATCCTAGAGGAAAACACAGGGAGAAACCTCTTTGGCCTTGGCCATAGCAACTTCTTACTATACATGTCACCACAGGCAAGGAAAACAAAAGCAAAAATGAACTATTGGGACTTCCTCAAGATAAAAGATTTCTACACAGTGAAAGAAGCAATCAAAAAAAACTAAAAGGCAGTCTACAGAATGGGAGAAGATATTTGCAATGTATCTGATAAAGGGTTAGTATCCAAAAATCTATAAAGAACTTATCAAACTCAACACCCCAAAACAATCCAGTTAAGAAATGGGCAGACATGAATAGATACCTCTCCAAAGAAGACATCCAGGGGTGCCATGGTGGCCTAGTTGGTTAAGTATCCAACTCTTGGTTTCAGCTCAGGTGGTGATCTCAGGGTTGTGAAGTCAAACCTCATATTGGGCCCCATGCTCAGCACAGTATCTGCTTAAAAGACTCTCTCCCTATCCCTTGGTCACTCCCCCCCACACACACACTTTTGCCCTCTCTGTCTCTCTCTCTCTCTCTCTCTCTCTTAAAAAAAAAAAAAAAACAGCCAAAGAGATAAGGAGGGAAACTTAGGACTTTGTGGTTTTCTATTATTCAAGGAAACAGAGTATTCTAGAAAGGAGAAAATAACTGTCTCAAATGTGCCAAGATTTTAAGTCAGATGATAGCAGAGATATAAAAGTTTGTGAAGGGCTTGTGAAAGAATATGTTGAGTTCAGTTTATACATAAGTGTAAGGTAATACCTAAACAGCCAAGTGGAACTACCTACTAATTGGTTAGAGCAAGGGTGTTGACTACAGTGTATATCACTTCTCACTTTGGAAGAAGGAAGTGGAGTGTCAACTCATGTGTAGAACATTAAATATTCCCAAGGATGACCATTATTTTGGGGAGTGAGGTGAGCAAGAGTTTTACATTTTTAATGTAAAAAAAAAAAAGATTGAAAAGCACTCAGAGTGCTTTTGGAAGTAAAGCTTTATATGAGAACTGAAAGTTGTCAACAAAGCAGTTATAACTAAAATCCTGAGAATGACAAAGGGGCCCAAGGAAAGAAGAGAATAGGGGACAGAGGACCAAGACTGAGAAAAATCATGATTTAAGAAAAATCATGATTAGGAGACAAGAGGGAAAGAAAGTGAATGAGGAAAGAAAAGGAGGGTGTGGAGAATAAGAGAATTTAATGTGTAACATCCTGAAAAAGAAGGAGAAAACAACAAAGAGACCAAAGCAGAAGAACAGAAAACGTGAAACAGGATAAGAAGTTTAAAAAGAGGGCATACTAAAGGAAATGGAATTTTTTTTAGTATCGCTGACACCCTGTGTTACATTAGTCTTGGGTGTGATCACATAGTGATTCTACACACATTATGCTATGCTCACAAGAATACACCACAATGTAGCTCACCACATCTGTCACCATACAATGCTATTAAAATACTACTGACTTTCATTCCCATGACTTACTCATTCTTTGATTCCCATGACTTATTCTAGAAGCCTGGATCTCTCACTCCCCCTCACCCATTTTGCTCATTCCCCACCCCTAAACCCCCTGGCAACCATCAGTTTGTTCTCTGTTTTTATAGGTCTGATTGTCCTCTATGTTTTTTTGTTCATTCAGTTATTTTGTTTTTTAGATTCCACATATAAATGAAATCATATGGTATTTGTCTTTCTCAGTCGGACTTATTTCACTTAGCATAACATCCTCTAGGTCTATTGGGAAATGGCTTTTTTTATTGAATATTTGCCGCTCATCAAGCAGCAGCGAGGTAATATGTGTGATGAAAGAATCAGTAAGGGGTGCCTGGGTGGCTCAGTGGGTTAAGCCTCTGCCTTTGGCTCAGGTCATGATCCCAGGATCCTGGGATCGAGCCCTGCATCAGGCTCTCCGCTCAGCGGGGAGCCTGCTTCCTCCTTTCTTCTCTGCCTGCCTCTCTGCCTACTTGTGATCTCTGTCAAACAAATAAATAAAATCTTTAAAAAAGAAAGAAAGAAAGAACCAGTAAAAGTAATATGAATGAACAGACATGCAAAGAAAAGACAACTATAGAAAATAAGTCTCTCAAAAGAAGAGAAGACATAAATGAGGACCCAAGTAAGACTGGAAAGTTTTAAAGAGTTAAAAGGAGCACCACTTCCTTTGAAACTGAAGAAAGAGATGAGAAGAGTCAAGAACAGAAAATCTAAAAATTCTTGTTCCTGACCCTGAGAAACTGCCAACAGCGTAATGCACTCTTTTAACACTAAAATATGCCACAAAATAATAATGTTCAGAACTATCACTTGTGAGGATAAACTTTAGATCACTTGTCAGCATTACACTTCCTTTGTTACCTTTGCACACAAGAGTGGTGCCATCTCTCAGCCATGAAGGAAAACAAAAGCCATAATATATGCATCACACTTTTGAATTCAGACTCTTTACCAGCTGAGATTTCAGTCCATATTTTAGTTTCTAGGACTCCTCACTTACGAATCAATCTGTTCACATGCATTAAATCTTTATTCCTATCTCTGAGTTATACATCAGAGTAAATGGTATGTGGCTTACCGAATGCCTCTTACTTTCAAGACTGACATTGCAGTTATTTTCTCAAATCAGCCCGTCTGTATGTCCCAGGTCCAACATGCCAAGTGACTGAAAGTGAGATGGCTGCGCACACACACATCAAGTACTGTACTTCCCAACTGCCCACACAACACTTCAAGATGGGCAACACTGAGAAGTTTGCTGAGAATATCAAATGCACTATAAGAAAAGCCTGCCGCAGATTTTTCAAGTGAACACCGAGGGATGCCATGTTGAGTGTGTTCCAGCAATTAGTAGATTACAAGCAATGTAGCTAATTAGCTCATCAGTCTTCAAAGGAAGTGTTTCCATAAACATTCTGCCAGCTACAAGACACCATGCATGCATGTTAAAATGTGTTAGAACAAGAGTTCATCATCCTCTTTCAA
Organism: Mellivora capensis; assembly: GCA_004024625.1. Classification (NCBI taxonomy): domain Eukaryota; kingdom Metazoa; phylum Chordata; class Mammalia; order Carnivora; family Mustelidae; genus Mellivora; species Mellivora capensis. The sequence goes on from PISX010019051.1 coordinate 13,066, forward strand.
ATGAAGAATGAACTGCATCTCCTCAAGCACAACGTATTTGGTAGAAAGATTATTGTATTTGTGACTTTATGCTTATCTAAGAACACTCTTGAGATATAATAACAGTTAAATATATACAACATCAACATAGCAATAGATGGAAATAATGAGGCAGCAGCTGTTGCCTTTGAAACCATATATAGGCTGTGAGTAATTGGTGGTAAATACCAAACATTTTATCTAAGTCCTAACTGCAATGTTGTTGAGCAGAGTAGATGGAGCTGACCTGTTACTTAGGGACAGTTAACTAAAAATGAACTGCTATGTTCTCTTATAAATAAATGTTCAATACAGCTGAGCTTTAAAAGATAAGATCTTTCAACCCAGGTGCCCCAAAATGACACCAGTAAATTTTTTAAAACTCTTTTCTCTAGGATACAAATTTTTCCCTTAAACAAAAATAAAAATGCATTGAATAATCAAGGAGGAATAGGTAACATTTTAAAGGTTCAATATTGGAAATTCTATAATAGCATTTGTTGTTTAAGTAAGTGCCCAAGTATACTGATAGGAAGATTTATTATACTTCCAAGATACCATTTTCCAGGAATAATCATTTCTAGAAGTAATCGTTTTCTCTGACTAGTACAGATGATGGTAAATCTTGATTTCTAATTCCTGTTGGAAAAGTCTATAAACCTAGGGTCTTACAAATCATGAAGATGAAGAACTATGGAAATGTATAAAGAGGGATAAATTTTTTAAATACCCTGAATACATGTATTATGCACGTGATAAATGTGTGCATTTTTCAATACAAATGTTTACTTCTCACCAGGGAGGAGACAGTCCCCTAGCCACTAACCATATCACCTACCCTGCTAGAAATACTCATGAGCCATGCAAACTGGGGCAAGTTGTCAGCTGCTACTGGCCTAAGCTTTAAAAACATACAGTTGGGAGGCTCCTACATTAGAGCCTAAATAGCATAGCATTTCTTTTAGTATAAAATGCCATAGCCCCATATTTGGGAAGGAGAGCTATAGTTAGAAGGCCCTAATGGATTCAAAACTCTCCTCATTAATCTTCCTAGCCCCCCAACTGGCTCACAGTAGCCTTGGTGGAGGCCCACAATTAAAAATAGATGGGGAAGTATTTTAGCAGAGGCAGGATTCCAACAAATTCACAAGCCCTCTCCCACTTGACACACATCAACATGAAGCCAACAGTACATGTTTCCAATTGCTGGCTCTGGTAGTAACAACTGCCAAGACTGTTGGTGTTATACTGTGCATTCCAGATAATTCATCCTAAAGTATATAGAGGTTTGATTAGTGCTATGATACACCTGTGTAGGCATCTTGGCCTGTCTGGGCAGCATACAAAAATGCTGAACCTTAATCTTTCTCTGAACACTCCTGAAATCTCAAATTAATTATCCCTTTATACATTAAGGAAGGCATATTTTTATATTTATTTTACAACTGACCCTTGAACAACATGGGGTTGATCCCTGTAGGTCCACTTATATGTGGATTTTTTTATATAGTATAGTACTATAAATGTATTTTCCTTATGACTTCCTTTTTTTTTAAAGATTTTATTTATTTATTTGACAGACAGAGATTACAAGTAGGCAAGAGAGGCAGGCAGGCAGAGAGAGGAGGAAGCAGGCTCCCTGCTGAGCAGAGAGCCTGATGTGGGGCTCGATCCCAGGACCCTGGGATCATGACCTGAGCTGAAAGCAGAGGCTTTAACCCACTGAGCCACCCAGGTGCCCTCCTTATGACTTCCTTAATAACATTTTCATTTCTCTAGTTTACTTTATTATAAGAATACAATATATAATATGTATAACATACAAAATATGTGTAAACCAACTGTTTATGCTACCAGTAAGTCTTCTATAGTAGGCTATTAAGTAGTTAAGTTCTGGGGGAGTCAAAAGTTATACTTGGATTTTTGACTGCATGGGGGTCAGCTTCCCTAATTCCTGTTTTGTTCAAGGTCAACAATATGACACTAGGAATCTAAAAATGTATAATTATTAAGGTAAAGCAGTTAGTGTTTGCATGAGAAAACTGTAAACATTATGTTTGTATGTTCAAAGGAAAAAGAATCTGATACCCTTTGAAGAATTAAAAGTAAGTCTGTTTACTTGTTTACTACCTGTCTTCCTACTAAAATACCAGACAGCTCTATGAGGGCAAGCTTTGTCTGCCTAGTTCACTTCTGTGAGCCTAGCACATAGAACAGACCCTGGCCTAGACAAAGGTTTCAATAAATATTTGATTTTTTTTTAAATAAAAGAGAAAGAAATGCAAGTCTCTGAGAAAAGGCTAGACATAGACCACATCTTCCAATCAATTATATATGTACTCACTTATACTCATATGGGAGAGAGTCCTCTTTCCCACTATAATGGTAAAACAAAGGAAAATGGAAGTTTAGAGTCACTATTTTATTTCTACTTCATATGTGCTTCGACAGCCTTTGAGACATACCATTACAAGACATTTATCAGACACTATTACAACTGTTTACACATCTATTTACTATTTACTATTTAATAAGATACTATTTACTATTTAATAAGACTATTAATACATCTTATTTATTTCCATATTTCCAGGGCCCAAATTAAAACTGAATTCAGATACCAAATATTTAGCCAAAATGGATAAATATTGGGCAAATGCTGTAAATATTAACAAATATTTACAAGAGAAGGGGCATACAAGTCTAAATATGATTTCTTTTGTAATCTTCTCTCTCTCTTAATGATAACTTAGTAAAATACTGACTATACACTTCCTTTCTACAACCCTTCTCTCTCATAGTAAGCCCTTATTTTATTTGAAATTGGAAGAAACTCTGAACCAGGTTTATTTAATATTCCACATAATTTTTGTCCTTTTCCTTTTTTCAATCAAAGCATTGAAGAAAACACAAAAGGATGTCTTTTTTTTTCATTTCTAATCAAATTGTAATTCCATCTAATTTTTTTTTTACTAGCTGAAGGCAAAAGCTAAAACCAGGATAACTGAGAAGACTACCCGCTATAGGGATCTCACAGTACTACTAGATTACATGTAAAGCAAATTTCAACCAAGTTTCCTCTGCAACTTTAAATTTAACTGACAAATATTGAAGACTTTTGCTACACCCAATCAATACTTACCTTCTTTTCCAAATAACAAACTAAATAATGTTTATAAATAGAAAGTATACACACATACAGATTAGATATATAGATATACAGATATATAGATATACACACATACACATCTGTTAAAGTTCCCTATTCTTTGCAATTTCATGTATGAACACCAAATGCCATACACTGTATCATATCATTTTTGTAAAATTAGTTTCTCACATAAGCCAAATAAAGTACCATAATCTTACCATCACAAGGAATCCCAAAGAAACAGGCCATGTGTGTTTGCATGTGTCTAATGTTTCCCTCTTTTTAAAAATAACCATCCAGATGTTTCATTTCAGAGATAATACCTGAACAAGTACCAGTCCAAAAAAGTCAGTTGCATTTCTATGAACCAACAACACCAGAAATATAATTGATTTGTGTCCAGAAACATACATACCCACATATATATGGAACTTTGGCATTTAACAAAAGTGACATATCCAAAGTATTTTTCAAAATAGTTGTACGAATTTACACTGCACCAAGCAAAGTATAAAAAATCCTGTTACTTCAAAGTCTTTCTTTTTTTTTTAAGATTTTATTTATTTATTTGACAGAGAGAGATCACAAGTAGACAGAGAGGCAGGCAGAGAGAGAGAGGGAAGCAGGCTCCCTGCTCAGCAGAGAGCCCATTGCAGGACTCGATCCCAGGACCCTGAGATCATGACCTGAGCTGAAGGCAGCGGCTTAACCCACTGAGCCACCCAGGCGCCCCTTCATAGTCTTTCTAACATGTCAGGTTTTTTAATTTCAGCCAACTGAATTGCATAAAATGGTACCTCATTTGCATATCTCTGACCACCAGTGAAGCTAAATATCTCTTTACATTTTCATTGGTGTTTATTCCTCTGCAAAATTCTTTTTATGCCCATTTTTCTTTTGCTTTTCTTATTGATTTATGTTCTTAGGATTATCTCTTATTGTGTTTATATCACTATTTTCTCCAACTGTGTCTTTTCATTTTCTTTAAAGAATTTTTGATGTAAGAAAGTTCTTAATTTTGATAAAATAAAATACATTAGTCTTTTCTTTATAGTTTTTTGTTTCATATTTAATAAACCCTGTTATACATCCAAAGCCTTAAAAATATTCATCCTATTTTAATGAGTTTTTAATAATTGCATTTGATATTTACATCTTAAAGCTACCTGGAGTTGACTGTATGTACATTATAAGAAAGCAAATGGTAGAAACACTGAGTAAGAGAGAAGTAAAAAGAATATGGCAGCTGAGAGAAACTGGGGAAATAAATTTTTCCTCCTTCAGGAAGAAAGAAAGATAAAATTGGAGGTCTGAGTCTGCTTAGGAGGAAATCCAAAATATCTCATACTTTCAACTCGGACTTTCCCAAGAATAACAGCTAGCCAAAAATAGACCAACCTTTAAAAATTAATTCTACAATCTGTCATACAAAGTGTTCAGCATCCAATAAAAAATTATCCAAGATATCAGGAAACAAAATCAGGTACTGAAAAAGAAAAAGAAAAAAAAAAAACAAAAGCAATAGAAACAACCCTATAAGAATGCCATATATCTCTACAGAAATTAACTATAATTGAGATATTTAAGAGAAATAATGGCAAGATGAAAATTTCAGCAGGGAACTGGAATTTGGAAAGAAATTAGAGAAATGAAAACTATTTCTATTTCCATAGAAACTGAAACTTTTTAAAAAACATGAAAATTCAAGAACTAAAAATGTACAGTGACTAATATGAAAAGTTCACTGGACAGAATTAAAAACAGGAAAAGGCAGGGCAAAGGTGTCATAAATTTAAAGATAGATAAAAAGGGGTGCCTGAGTGGCACAGTTGGTTAAGCACCCAACTCTAGGTTTTGCTCAAGTAGTGATCTCATTGTCATGAAACTGAGCCTCATATCAGGCTCCGTGCTCAGCACAGAGTCTGCTTGAGATTCTCTCTCTCTCCCTCTGACCCTCCCTTTACTTGTGCTCCCTCTCCCTCCATCTCTCGCTATAAAATAAATAAATCTTTGTAGGATGCCTGGGTGGCTCAGTTGGTTAAGCATCTGCCTTTGAATCAGGTATGATCTCAGTTTCCTGGGATCAAGTCCTACACTGGGCTCCTTGCTCAGTGGGGAGCCTGCCACTCCCCCTGCTTGTGCACACTCTCTTTCTGGCAAATAAATAAATAAAAGCTTTAACAATAAATAAATATTGTTAAAATAAAAAATAAAAGATAGACATAAAATTAAAATCTTTAAAGTACCATTTTACAACACCACAAAAATCAATTACTTATTTTTGAATCAGAAGACTCATTACTATTAAAATGTCAGAGCAGCACAAATTGATCTATAGACCCAATTTAATCCCAATCAAAATCCCCAGCAGGATTTTTGTTTGTTTGCTTGTTTTTGGTTTTTGTTTTGTCTTTAGTTTACTTATTTATTTGACACAGAGAGAGAGTACAAGCAGGGGGAGCATCAGGCAGAAGGAGAAGGAAAACTAGACTCCCCACCTAGCAGGGACCCTGCCCGATGTGGACCTTGTTCCCAGAACCCTGAGATCATGAGCCTGAGGCAGCCAGCCAACCAACTGAGACACCCAGGATTTTCTTTCTTTTTTTTTTTTTTAATTAAGAAGCTGATTCCAAAATTTTTATGGAAGTGCAAGGGATCTAAAATTACAAAATCAAGATAACTTTTTATTTTAACACTTACTATGAGGTACAATAATCATGACAACGTGATATTGGTATAAGTAGACATACAAATCAATAAAACACAAGAGAGTTCCTAAGTAGACACACACATAATGGTCAACTGATTTTCAAAAAAAGGTGTAAAGAAATTCAATTGAGAAAGACTAATTTCTTTCAATAACTACACTAAAACAATTAAACTTCCATATGCATCCACATAATACTGGATCAACTGAATTCCCATATGAAAAAAAAATCATGACCCCTAACTCAGACCATTCAGAAAAATTTATTTCCAGGTAGATTGTAATGGCAAAACAATAAAGCCCATAGATGATTACATACAAGAATATCTTCTTGACTTACAGTAAGTCAAGTTTTTTTAGCAGAACAGAAAAATCTCTATCCATAAAGGAATAAAATAATTAACTCCAATTTATCAAAATTACTTCTAAATATTAAAAATGTTTAATATAATGAAAGAGAGAAGATGTTTTTAATATCCACAACTAACAAAAGATTCATATCTAGAATATACAAAAAGTCATCAGAGAAATAAAAACTAAAACTACAGTAGAAAGCCACTATATACACTTGCATCAAAAACACTGACTCTTGCAAACACCAAGTTAGTAAGAATGTAAAGGAACTGGAATTCTTAAACATTACTGATGAGTGTCAATTAGAAAATCTACCGTGAAAACTGTTTGGTAAAATCTATTAAAGTTGAATATATACTTTATGACCTAGTGATTTCATCATAAATATAAACCAGCCGGAAAATCTACATTTAGGCACCAAAATTAATGCAAAAATATGTACAGAGCAGCACTCTTCATTATGGCCAAAAACTATAAAAACTCAACTGTCCATCAATCTAACATGAATAAATAAGTTATGATCTATTTATCAATGAAATGAATGAACTACTACATGTTGAGATCTCACAAACACGACATTGAGCAAAAGAAGCCAGAATCAGGAGATACAACATATTATATAGATCCTACTTATGCAAAGTTCAAAAGAGGAAAAAAAAACTAACTTATGTAATAACCTAGAATAACTGTTATCATTGAAGTGAAGAAATAACTGGTTGGAGGCACAAGGGGTCCTAGGATTCTGGTAAGTTTCTATTTCTTGACCTGAGTGTTGACAGTGTGAAACTGTATTGAGTTGTTCACAATAATGTATGCACTTTCCTGTATTTCCTATCCTTGGTAAATCATTTAATAAAACCTTAAATATAGCCAATCGTGTGACTTAGAAGCAATGTCTATACATTGTAGGGGTACAACAGAGGCTATATGAAGGTAGCATATATACCAAAGGCAAAACATGTAGTGTAAACATTGTAAACAATTCTTAGCTAATTCTTAGCTAATTGTTATGTGAATACTCTAAAACTAAATACTGGGTTTAATACTTTGTCATTGTTTAGATGTAAGTATAGGGGTAAGCTGTAAGATCATGAGTGAAAAATAATCACTATGTGGGCCAACTTTGCTAGATCTCTACAGTTCCACCCACATATGACCTTTCCTTTCACCATCCTCCCCTAATACTATCCATGTCCTACCTTCCATAGGCAAATTCTTTAGGTAATCAAATGTCCACATTATTTATCACTTCAGGTCTCAAATTAAAGCACTAAAGTCAGTAAAACAGATTAAAACAGAACCCTGTTGTAATGCTACATAAATTATAGCCTTTAGTAGAAGAATAAATTTTCTAAATTACTCTCAAATTCTTCTTGAAAATAAGTCAATAGGGGTGCCTGGATGGCTAAGTCAGTTAAGCAGCTGCCTTCAGCTCTGGTCATCCCAAGGTCATGAGATCGAACCCCACATCAAGCTCCCTGCTCCGTGGAGAGCCTGTTTCTCCCTCTCCCTCTACCTGCCATTCTACCTACTTGTGCACTCTCTATCTCTCTGTCAAATAAATAAATAAATATCTTTTTTAAAAAAGAAAAGAAGTCAATAAATATACAAAGAAAAATATCCTCTATCTCCAATATTTTTTAACTTTCTCAAATACTTTAAACTTATTATTTGCTCTTCATTAGTCCTTTGTGTTGTGCCACTGGACAAAGCCCTTAAAAAAAAAAAAGGCAGGAAACTAAAATATGTTTCTAGCATCAAAGGGTTGCTTGAATCAGAATTCAATCTCCTGATACTTCTACTCCCTACTGAGCTAAAATTCCTTCCAAGTTTTTCGGAACAGTGCTCTACTGTTACTATCTCTGCTATCCATAGGATAAGCATTGGCCATTCCCCAAATTCCAGAACCATTTGCCATTTCACTGCTTTCCTCCCACACTCAAGTGGCGGGAGTTCAATTTGGCAGTTTGTCAGAAAGAATCCTAGTATAAAGCGCTTGGTGATTTTTAACCAAATATATTTGTTGTGTATACAGCATATGCCATATATATCATATCATATGATTTCACACATTATAACAGAACATAGCGAAGGATATATAACATAATCCTAGAATTCAAAGGTACTTCTCTTTGAGATCTTCTCTTTAAAATAATTTTATTATTTTACTTTTTTTAAAGATATACGATTTCATGACAACTTATGCTATTAGTGTTCCCTAAGAGTGACCAATGTCATATATACTTATTATTAGGTGTTTTATAAAAACTATGTTGTCAAATAAATCACATTATATGATAAAAACAATACTAGGATAGCATTCATATTCCTTACCAAAAGACTCAGCAAAGAAACCATGAGATAATGTCACAAGTGCAAAGATAAAATCATTATAAAATTATATAATATAAAGTGAAAAAAATGATGGTCCATTTTTTTTATTTAACAAACACTTGTTAGGTGGTTGTTATGTGTCAGGCATTGCTCATCAAATAAGACCTGGTATTTGCCACCTTCAAGGAATTAAGAGTCTAGACTTACTGAACAAGTAAATTAATGTTTGGTGTATGAGGTAGTAAAGCCTATGAAAGAGAGATGCTCAGAGTCTGTGGGGACAGAGAAGAGGGACATCTAAATCAGCATTATGAGGTCAGTACACACTTCCCGGAAAAGACCTTGGCCGAGCTTTGCTACAATGAATAATTGGCTGAATGAGAGGGGGAATCCAGGTGAAGGGAACAGCTGGTAACAGAAGTGCAACATGGACCATTCAAGATACCTTAAGTTCTTGTTTTCAGGAAAGTTTGAGGGGGACAGAATCAGGGAATGAGAAGGGAGAGAATGGCAGAAACCCAATTCTGAAATGCTGAGGGAGCTAAGTTTAAACATCTGAACCTGATCCAGAAACACAGTCCCTCTAATCCTTCAAAAGCTACAGAAAGGATTTTAAGCATGGAAGTAAAATGAGTATATTTTCATCTTTAAAGGATATATTTGGCTTTGGTATAAGGTAAGGCTAATGCAGTAATCCTAAATTCAGGAGTGAACATTAGTAATAGAGAAGAGGGAAAGATCTGAAAGACAAAAGGAGACAGAATTTGTTAAACTTAGAGACTAAATGGAAGAGAGAGTGAAATGAGAAAGAAGAGTCTAAACTGACTTGGTTACTAGTGTGAATGATGGTACCAGAACAGAGAGGACAGAACAAAGAGTGGGTCTAAGGTGGCAGGGGGGAGGGAGGAATGATGAATTCATGAGAAATTATCTTAGGCATTATGTTTTCTTTATATTTTCTGAAGAGTCTCTATAAAATATAAATCATATATACAATATATAGCAAATAAAAAATAGCTCCCTTATATTTGATGTAAAGTTTATTGTAGCTACTATATTCATCTTAATTATTTAATTAGCAAACATTTCCTGATTTTCATAAAGTTATGTTGGGAAGAGAAATATCTCAACACCCCAAGTCTCTTTCACACAGCCAAATAGGAATATTTAAGTTTTCTTATCCTCTCAAAATAGTTCCTTGCAGCAAGATGATGCATAAATAGGACAGTTCTTTTAAAAACAGACTGAGAATGATATTTACATTTGTTAGAAAACTGTTGTAGTATCATAAGTAAATACATCAAAAGGTAAAATGTACACTTTCATTTTATAATATTAACTTAGCAACAACATGAGTTATGCATAGTTTATGCAAAGCATTTATTTTTAAGCTTAGGAAATCTAAACTAGAAAATAGAAAAATAAAAAATGTATTCCTGAGTGGTCAGGTCTATAATTTATTATCTCCAACTATTAACAAGGAACTCTATAATTTATTTACCTATGGGAAAATACACCTTTAGCTTCATTAGTCATTTCTCATTACATCTATGACAAAACAGGATACACTTCTCTTTGCTTATTATGGATAAACTATGGTATGTGAGGGGAAGAAAGAGCCTGCAGGGACTAAACAACTGAAGGAAAGAACCAGGAATAGTACTCTGAGCCTTAGAGGTGACTAATGAGCCACTCTGCCTCCCACAGCTAGCTCCTCAGAGGTCTTTGTAGAGCTAATAAACTCAAGTCAACAAAAACAAAACACTTACAAATCTAATTCCATAACTAACACCCTAAGGATATACAGTTTGCTCCTGACCAGAATTAGAGTACTCACTTTCTTTGCGAACTTCCTCAAGTGCAGTAGTAAGCTCCTTCTTCAAAACTGTGGCTTCCTGAGCGATCTTCTCCCCCTTGTCTAATAAATTCCAAGTTGCTTCCTCCACAGAAGCTAGGAGGACTCTGGCTCGTTTTGAACGTCCTTTTTTCCTGTTGGAAGGATTCTGGGGACAATTTACAAGTGTAGTAACCTAAAATTGGAAAAATACAAGCCACTCATTAGACAAATTGTGAGAACATAGTCCTGGGACATCACAGCCTAGAATAAAAGGAAGTATTTCATAGAAACATGATTTATTCCCAGTACTACTGGTACACCCTCATAAGTCAAGTCAATACATTAAGAGCAATACTATCAGCCACTACGGAATTTCCAACTAAAGATAAAAAGGAAAGAAGGAAGGAGGTAAGAAGGGAGAAAGAGAGGACCAGGGGGAAAGAAGAGCCACAGAGATTGAAACTTATCAAGTTTTACTATTGAAACAATGCAGTGTGTGCATGTGTGTGTGTGTATATTATATGTATGTATAAATATTTACATATAATAATTATTTATATCAGTTTGTAGCCAGCAATCTATATTAAGAAGGAGGCAAAAATCATCATAATTAGGTTAGTAAGTATCAGTAAATATTAGTCTAAGTATAGAGATTATTAATGTGGAGGGGGTACAGAAGCACTCAAACATGAAACACTGGTTACCTCAGAGGAACAAAACCCAAATCATGACTATGACTACATATTGGCCCTCTGTAACCTCTCCTACCTGTCTCCTACACTCTCCCATAATTCATTAGGACTCTAAAACAGGTCTTGTTCAAAGTCTATCAAGAGGACTTTCTTGATTACCCCATCCCTACCCTCTCTCAATCTTTGCCCTCACCCTACTTTATATTTCCACAAAACTTACAGAACCTGATTTTTTTTGTTTATATGTTTATTTCATGCTCCCAATACTAAAATGTAAACTCCATGAAAGCAGAAAAAGTGTTTTTTTTTCCTCCAGCACCCAGAACAATGCTCAAAGCAGGTGTCCAATAAATATGTATTATATAAATGGCTTAATGAATGGGATAGTTGAAAAGAGGGACTTTTTAATCTTTATATTTTGAATTGTCTGAGTGTGTTAGTAATGAGCATTACTCCTTTTGTAAATTTGTTTAATGTAAGAATAAACTAGGGCCACCTGGGTGGCTCATATGGTTAATCGTCTGCCTTCAGCTCAAGTCATGATCCCAGGGTCCTGGGATCTAGCCCACAGCAGGCTCCCTGCTCAGTGGAGAGTCTGTCTCTCCCTCTGCCTGCCACTCCCCATTTGTGCTCTCTCTAATAAATACATAAAATCTTTTTTTATTTAAAAAAAGGATAAACTAATAATAAGGCCATTATTTAGAGATAGAAATGAAGCATCTGGGGCACCTGGGTGGCTCAGTCAGTTGAGTGTCCACTCTTGATTTCGGCTCAGGTCATAAGCTCAGGGTTGTAAGGCTGAACCCTGCATCGGGCTCCATGCTCATCATGGAGTCTGCTTGTCCCTCTCCCTCTGCTTCTTCCCCCATTCACTCTCTCTCTCTCTCTCAAATAAATAAACAAATAAAGAAAACCTTAAAAAAAAAAAAGAAAGAAATTAAGCATCTGTATTTGGAAACTATATCTCATACAAAATTACGTTGTAAAAAATATCCATTTCTTGGGACGCCTGGGTGGCTTAGTTGGTTAAGCGGCTGCCTTCGGCTCAGGTCATGATCCCAGCGTCCTGGGATCGAGTCCCACATCGGGCTCCTTGCCCAGCAGGGAGCCTGCTTCTCCCTCTGCCTCTGCCTGCCACTCTGTCTGTCTGTGCTCGCTCTCTCTCTGACAAATAAATAAATAAAATCTTAAAAAAAAAAAAAAGAAAAAAAAGGAAAAAAATCCATTTCTTAATTAAACCTTGAATCCCAATAATAAATTTGGTTAATATTTTTATAAGCAAAGCTGAAAGATACCCAATATAGAGGAAGAAAAAAAAAAGTTGTATCCAGTATTTAAAATGGCAGACCTGAAACTCCTATAGAAAGCTAGAATCCTACATATCATCAAATAGCCAAGGCTTATAACAACCTTGCACCATATCTTTGACAATGTGCTATACATAGCCCTTCCTGTTCTGTAGCTCCTAGAGGTTTGGCTTGTTTACTGCTTATAGAGCACAACATATTTATTTATTTATTTATTTGTATATCTGGACCCAGTTTTTTAACTAGGAACTAAGAAAGAACTTATAAGTTATGGGGGAAATATGTAGATGAAAATAATTTTTGCCTCCCCTTCTCTTCATCCAATAGACCACTTGCTTTATGCTAATTTAATGCTTTATTCTCATGTTCACAACCCAGGGTGCAGTACCTTGTAGCAAGTCTTTGTTTCCTCTCTTGGAAAATGAGAACAATCATATTATCCTATGACTGTGTGAAGGTTAAATATGTAAAATGTCTTATAAAATCCACAACATGGGGAGCCTGGGTAGCTCAGTTGTTAAGCATCGGCCTTCGGCTCAGGTCATGATCTCAGGGTCCTGGGATCGAGCCCCACATCACGCTCCCTGCCTACTTCTCCCTCACCATTCCCCTGCTTGTGTACCCTCTCTCTGTGTTTCTGTCAAATAAATAAAATCTTCAAAAAAAAAATCCACAACATGACATAGATATTGGTTGACATTTAATGTGCATTTTCTAGTCCATTCCCCACATGGATACAGAAAATCTGTTATGGGATCCTTGTCAGAGGTGTTCTCTTGGGACTACCCTCGTGTTGCTCTTGGGGTCCCCTGTGCTAAATGTAATGAAGTCTGTTAACAGAACACATTCTGTATGTTTTGCAAGCAGTCAAATAGGGCCAAGTGTCCTTATGATGCATTAAATAAAGATGATAAAATGCCTGACTTATTATGGATTTCCACATACTCCAAAAGGCAAATTTCTCGCTACTGTCAGTCTAATTTATATATTAAGAGTTAAAAGATATTGGTTCAGATTAAGACAAATTATAGCACCTAGTTTAAAATCTTTGTTTAAAATGAAAAATAAGTTTCATTGTCTAAATGTTCCTTCAGAATGTATTTTAGGTGCCACAATTCATGACACTTCCCACTGAACATTCCTCTATTATTGTTCAGATCCTCCATGCGCCAAATGTTTTCCATAGACTAGACTGAGCTTTGAAATTAAAATGAGCATTCCAGAAATGCTTTGTTCCTTACAATAAATGCCAAACAAGAAATGTGAAAAGAACATTGTATAAGAACATTGTGCTTCCATCAAAATAAATGCAATTGCAACCAGCAAGTTATTCCCATTTATAAATCATTTATACCTATGTCTTCTGAAATACCCCAATATGGTTATTTAATATTGATTAAACTCAAGTGACACTTTCAATGATTCACTTTATTTCAGAAAGTAAAGATGGTTTGGTAATCCTCTGGGGGGGGAAAGAAAACTAAAACCTTTTTTTTTTTTTTTACCTCAACTTACCTATAGGATCTAACCAATTCCCCTCAGTGACTGTGACCTAGGATAACAAATGACTCTCATCAAAGGTTGGGAGTGCATTTGTTATCTGAAAAACTCTCCCATCTCTTGAAGGAATATCAGCAATCAGTAAAAATTAGCTTTCGGGATATCCTGTAAAATAATTTCTGCTTCCTCATTCTCTTTTTCAGTTATACAAAATCAGTTATATTTTTATAAGCAACAAAAAACTTCAGTTGGAATTAACAGCAAAGATGATTCTAGTTTAAGTCATAGTCTATGTTTTCCTAACCTTTCTTTTTGTCACTCATGCACAACCCTCCCCTTTTTCTCTTTCTCAGACCTTATGGGGTCCCTGCCATTTGGAAATTTTTTGGTTCCTCCAGTCTCTTAAAGACCCTGGGTTCACTCACTTTCTTTAGTCTGAGGTAGGCTACAGACACACCTTCATACATACATACAGAAATGAGCTCCCTACTGAAATGGTCCTACATTAGATACTTCAAATAATATGAAAAGAAGAAATCCCCTGCTTTATTAATTCTGTACATTTAAATCCCATAAAACCAGGTATATTTTTTAAAGGTTTTATTTATTTATTTGACAGACAGAGATCACAAGTAGGCAGAGAGGCAGGCAGAGAGAGAGGGGGAAACAGGCTCACCACTGAGCAGGGAGCCTGATGTGGGGCTCGATCCCAGGACCCTGGGATCATGACCTGAGCCGAAGGCAGAGGCTTAACCCACTGAGCCACCCAGGCACCCCAAACCAGGTATATTTTTAATGTCGTATAATATTTATATACTGAAATTTAAAGTACAAAAAAAAAGATCTTTCTAATCTTTCCTAATTCAGGTGTGCTTCTCTAGATGCTCCAAAGATACTGATAATTAAATTGAGATGTTTATTGAACCTAGCTATCAACTGTCATTATATAGAGCAATACTAGTGTACAATAGGAGTACTGCAGAATATGGCATGAGGCTTAATTTACTTTGATTTGTTGCATTAATACAACAATGCCTTTAGTACTTCAAATGCTAGCTTTGTAGAAAGTCTTTTCCAAATGCCAACTTGGGTTAATATATTTATATTCTATAACCATGCTCTTTCCCAATTTATTTTTCTAATTCTACTATCATTGTAGTATAAAAAGGCCATGCTAACACCATCTCCTCTTTTGTTTATTAGCTAAAACACTGAATTTTAACTTTCCTCCAATAGCTCACAGGAACCTTCAGGGCTACTTTTGCTTCCTTGAATTAATTTTAACGTGTGAAATAAAATAGAAGACATTTAAGTTGTATTAATTAGCTAAAAACTTCAGAGTTCTGAAGGAAAGTAAAGGGTAGAAAAATAAAACTGTCTATAGACAGTTGTCTACAGTAAAACCAGTGATCCTTTAAAGTAAAAGATATCCATCTACTCTTGGGAAGGGAAGGGTCCCTTCTTCAAGTTATTGATAATTTCAACTGTTATTTATTTCCTATCAAAAACAACCTTCATTGTGTTAACAAAAGTACTGTGGAAGACTGAAGTACTGAGACTCCATTAAGAAATGACACTTAACACTCACCTTAAACCAACTACAATCTTCTCTTAGATCATCTTGGGCCAATAAACACTTACTGAGCACATGCTATGTTCAAAACAATACCCTGGACATTTAGAAAGTAAAGATGAGTACGTTCCAGTACAGTAATGAGAGATACACAACTAGCTGCAATAAAAAGAACAGGACAGTAACTGCTTAGACTTATAAGTACAAAGAAAGTGCTAAAGAGATGGCAAACATTCACAAGGATTAAGTAGGGCTTCCAAGAAGAGCCTTTAAGAACGGACAGATTTCTACCAGGACAGATAGCAGGGAAAGAGAGCCAAGTGAAGGGAACCATGTGCAAAGGGGCAGAGACTAAAACTATTTTTGTCTGAGAAGCAGATAATCAAGTTTGGCAGACTGTGAGGTAAAAACAGTCCTCCTCTATTGTATTTCTTACTGACACCTCTAAACTGAGGCAGAAATCCAGAGGTCATCTGGGCTACTCCCTCTCTCTTATCCTCCTCTCTAGGTACTTTAAAATGTCTCTTTAAAAGCTTTAGTTTCTGTCATCTCCACTTCAGCCCAGGGCCACTGTTTGTCATACCTGCTCTCTGAATAACTGCCCTCCCTGCACTCCTGCTATCCTCATGACACAGAAGCAGGGCCTCAATTTTGGTCCTATCCCTCACTCTGTTGTTACAAAAGGTATATGCAGTTACACTGTAATAGAAAAGCAGTTTTTATTTATCTATTGTACAGAAAATCAGTGCACAGCTAAACTGTGCACTGATTTAGCATCCTGCTGCTTTGTTGAATTGTTGTATGAGTTCTAGTAATTTGGGGGTGGAGTCTTTTGGGCTTCCCACATAAAGTATCATGTCATCTGCAGAGAGAGAGTATGACTACTTCTTTGCCAATTTGGATGAATTTTATTTCTTTTTATTGTCTGATTGCTGAGGCTAGGACTTCTAGCACTGTGTTGAGCAATAGTAGTGAGAGTGGGCATCCCTGTTGTGTACCCCTTAAGGGAAAAGCTCTCAGCTTTTCCCCATTATTTTTCCCCATTAGCAATGATATTCACTGTGGGCTTTTCATAGATGGTTTTTATGTTATTGAGGAATGTTCCCTCTATCTCTGTGCTCTGAAGAGTTTTAATAAGGAATGGATATTGTATTTTGTCGAATAATTTTTCTGGATCAATTAAGAGGATCATATGGTTCTTGTCTTTTCTTTTGTTAATGTGCTCTATCACATTGATTGATTTGTGAATGTTGAACCACCCTTGCATCCCAGGAAAAAATTCCACTTGGTCATGGTGAATAATCCTTTTAATGTACTGTTGGATCCTATTAGCTAGGATCTTGTTGAGTATTTTGGCGTCCATGTGCATCAGGGATATTGGTCTCTAATTCTCCTTTTTGTTGGGGTCTTTGCCTGGTTTTGGGGTTAAGGAATCAATTCTATTCACAAAAGCAACAAAAACCATAAGATACCTAGGAATAAACCTAACCAAAGAGATAAAGAATCTATACTCTAGAAACTACAGAACACTTATGAAAGAAATTGAGGAAGACACAAAAAGATGGAAAAACATTCCATGCTCAAGAATCAGAAGACTAATAAACATTGTTAAAATGTCTATCCTGATACTATATAGCCATCCAAAAAAAAAAAAAAGAAAGAAAGAAATCTTGCCATTTGCAATGATGTGGATGGAACTAGAGGGTATTATGTTAAGTGAAATAAGTCAATCAGAGAAAGACAATTGCTCTCTCTGATATGAGGAATTTGAGAGGCAGGGTGAGGGGTCATGGGGGGCAGAGAGGGAAAAAAAGTGCAACAAGATGGGACCAGGGAGGGAGACAAACCATAAGAGACTCCTAATCTCAGGAAACAAACTGAGGGTTGCTGGGCGGGATAGAGGGATAGGGTGGCTGGGTTATGGACAATAGGGAGGGTATGTGCTATGGTGAGTGCTGTGAATTGTGTAAGACTGATGATTCACAGACCTGTACCCCTGAAGCAAGTAACACACTATATGTTAATTTTAAAAAACTGA
>PISX010019052.1:0-39067 GCA_004024625.1 Mellivora capensis
AAAAAAAAAAAGTCTATTCTCGTTTTAGTGTAAGACATTCAATCTTTTTAAGGTGAATTTTTCCCAAGCCACTTGACACACCTGTCATTCAAGAATTGACGGGGTCTGTGTTTCCCCTCAGGATGGCCGGATCGCTGTGAAAGCCTGCGAGGGCTTGATGCTGTTAGTCAGCCTGCCGGAGCCCGCGGCTGCCAAGTGCCTGACGCAGAGCACGTGCTTGTGCGAGCTGCTCACCGACAGGCTCGCCTCCCTGTACAGGGCCCTACCTCAGGCCGTGGACCCGTTAGATATCGAAACGGTGGAAGCAATTAACTGGGGGTAAGAGCCATTGCTTGTGTTTGCCCACAGAAGCGACTTCTTACGCCTGGACTTGGAAATTCACTGCTGCTTTGCAGTGATATGAATCTTTAGTTTTGGAAAAATGTGACATGACTTGTGATCCTCAAATGGGATTGTTGTCTGAGGCGGGTTTGAAGTTTGTTACCAGTCCGAAGCGAATTGGTGTGGGAACAATCCGGCTGTTACGTAGTTAAGCTATTTTTCCATTATAATGAATGATTAAGACCTTAAATAAATGAAAACCAACAGCTTTGTGTTTTTTTGTTTTTTTTTTTTTAATTCCTGAAAGAAGGAACATCCTTCTGTAAATATGCCTCCCGGGCAGCCTCAGGCTTCGGGGCCTGTGTCTACGAACTCTCCTCTCCTCTCCTCTCCGACCTTATTCCTTTACCCGCTCTACCCATCTTTTGGGGCTTCCCCTGATTCTCACAGGAAATGTGATTACCGCAGAACATTTATAAGTATGTAAGCAGCATGAGGGAAAGTAACCCCCGTCCCACCCTCTATAAGCTGCCTAATGTTTTAGTATGATAATAAAAACGGTTGCAGTATTTCTGTGTATTTTGAACTCTTCCTGGGTTTTTACCAGTCTTTTTCCACCTGGTATTCTGCCAACATCTGTAGTAGGGCAGACCCCCTGGTGAACTTTACTGCTGTCTGTGTTTTAAGGTGGGAAGAGAACCACTTACTTCCTTGTGCTCACCCTTCAGTTCCCTTTCCTTCCGTCCCAGCGGCTGAGCACCCCCCACGATTCCTTCCCACTCCTTGGTCAAGGTTATGGCCGGAGCGCGAGGAGCTGTCTATGGTTTTTCCTCGGCAGTTACGTTCTGTGTTAGTCTCTCTCTTCCCACTCAATGAGTTAAAGTTATTTACAACTTTTTATTTGAAAGGTTTCCTCTTATCCTTGGCTTTTTTTTTTTAATAAAACCTGCTTCCGGTGGTCATCGGGCTCTCTCCGGATGCATGTGTCTTACTGCACGAGCTCATTCACGGGCCTCCATTGTTCCGTATGCACTGAACTGGGTTAACGCATTGGGATGACTCTGGGCTGAGCATTTCTTCTACATCCTACAGCTTGGACTCCTACAGTCACAAAGAAGATGCTTCAGCGTTTCCAGGAAAACGAGCCTTAATTTCATTTCTTTCCTGGTTTGATTATTGTGATCAACTCATAAAGGAAGCACAGAAGGTTTGATTTTTTTTTTGTTATTTATTGATAATTTTAAGATATGTCTATTAAGTAAAATTTCCTCAGTTTATGTCTCCAAAAATATCTTAAGTGTCTTAGGATAGCACAGTCAGTAAAATAAAAAATAAATACAATCAAATAAAACAAACAAAAAAACCGGTGTATATACGTGTGTGTGTGTGTGTGTGTGTGTGTGTGTGTTACAACTCTGGAATAAATCACAGTTCAAGTTCTGCCCTTATATTTCTTTAAGTATCACGATAGGAAGCTCCATAAGGTGATGCTGGCCTCCCTCCATTTTTCCTCTTTGAGGAGATGTTAATACCATAAGGGGGTTGGGATAATATTTTTGTTCTGTTCTTGTTCTTGGACATTTTAAAGTGTAGAGGATGGAGTAGCTCACATCTAATCTAGGTTTATATGACATCAACAAGATGGCCAATAGGCAAGTTTGTTTCTCCACATTAATTCAAATGGAGAGTGGAATTGGCTTACTGATGTTACAAATTAATCGTCTTTTCCATTAAAAAGAAAGGAAAAGATAACGATGCTCCTTCTGTATTCTAGACCGCTGCTGTTGCTCTGGCCAAAGCTGTTCATGAAAGATTTTTTGTCGGAGTTATGGAACCTCAGTTGATGCAAACGTGAGTAGCCTTTTCCTTAAAAAACAAAAAAAGGGGGGCACCTGGGTGGCTCAGTGGGTTAAGCCTCTGCCTTCGGCTCAGGTCATGATCCCAGGGTCCTGGGGTCGAGCCCCGCATCGGGCTCTCTGCTCAGCAGGGAGCCTGCTTCCTCCTCTCTCTCTGCCTGCTTCTCTGCCTACTTGTGATCTCCGTCTGTCAAGTAAATAAATAAAATCTTTAAAAAAAAAACAAAAAAAACAAAACAAAACCAAAAATTGCTATTTCATATTCTATTCCCCACTAATGACCTGTCTGTTACGCCCAGTTCTGAGATGGGTATCCTGACCTCGACTGCTCTGCTCCATCGCATTGTTCGGCAAGTAACCTCTGATGTTTTGCTTCAAGAAATGGTGTTTTTTATCCTTGGAGAACAGAGGGAACCGGAAACTCTGGCAGATATTAGCAGACACCCTTTAAGACATAGGTTAATAGAACATTGTGATCACATATCTGATGAGGTAAGCGATGTAAGATTTAGAATGGGGCTTTGAAATATGATTTTATGATGTTTTGAGTATAGCTTCTTTTTTAATGTAGCTTTAAAAATCAAAAGCATGATTTATAGGATGGCAAGAAGAATCATTTTTTCAGAGATGTTTTTCAGTTAGCCTTTATCACTTTGGTTTCAGATAAGCATAATGACATTAAGAATGTTTGAACATCTTTTACAAAAACCCAACGAACACATTCTTTACAACTTGGTCCTAAGAAATCTCGAAGAAAGAAATTATACCGAATATAAGCCTGTGTGTCCAGAAGATAAAGATGTAGTGGAGAATGGATTGATAGCAGGAGCCGTGTAAGTTCCCACCTGGGCCTGCAAGCTTACCATTTCCTACAGAACTGTCGTCTTCTCTCTCCTGTTTCTCTCCCTTATTCATGAAAAAAATGCCTCTAACAAGATTTTTGAAAATAAAATTTCGATGCCATGGTATCACCATCCCTTTAAATCACAAGTGGTATTCATTAAATGGAACAAAATCAATATATTCTTGAATTTGATGTTCGTGTAAAATGTTTGTTTCTCTATAAAATGTAATTTTTAAATTCTTTTATTAGCAAAATCATGTAATGTTTTGTAAGAACATGGCAGAGAATCTTCTGGTTTAGAAAATGTAATAAAATGTTGTCTTTTTATACATCATTAAATTGAACGTAGAGATCTGGAAGAAGACCCATTATTTACTGACATTTCGCCGGATAACACTCTGTCAAATCAAGAATGGCTTAGTTCTTCCCCCCCTGCTACTCCAGACCACCCCAAAAATGATGGGAAAACTGAAGTCCATAAAATTGTAAATAGGTGAGTTGCCATATAAATTTGAATTCCATCTCTTTTGCTTGGTTTTATAACCAATAATAGCTCTGTTCTTAGATTATGTTAGTCACCATACAGTACATCATTAGTTTTTGATGTGTTCCATGATTCATTGTTTCCATATAACACCCAGTGCTCCATGCAGTATGTGCCCTCCTTAATACTCTCTCCTTTTTTTTTAGCAGTTCATATTTTTTAATGACATACAATATAGTTGACATACAATATTATATTAGTTTCAGGTGTACAACATAGTGATTCAACATTTATGTACATTACAGAATAATCAGAACAAGTCTAGTTACCATGTCACCATACAGAGTTATATTATTATTGGCTATATTCCCTATACTGTACTTTACATCCTCATGACTTATGTATTTTATAACTAGAAGTTTGTATCTCTTTATCTCCTTCAATTATTTAGTCTATGTCCCCACCCCCAACCCTCTGGCAACCACCAGTTTGTTCTCTACATTTATGAGAGTGTTCCTGTTTTGTTTTGTTTTGTTTTTTTAGATTCCATATATAAATGAAATCATATGATAACTGTTTCTGTCTTATTTCATTTAGCATAATGCCTTCTAAGTCTATCCACGTGGTGCAGATGGCAAGCCTCATTCTTTTTTTATGGCTGAATAATATTCCTTCATATATGTATATCACATCTTTTTTTTAATAAATTTTTTTATTTTTTATAAACATATAAAGTATTTTTATCTGCAGGGGTTAATACTCTTTTCTTAACATAAATAATCTTAAGTCATTCCCAGTTGGAACAACATGGAGAATGTCCAGTTTGATAAATTGCACTTCTTAGTCATGTACTCATGTATGCTAAGCATAGGGCCATTCCCTTTTGATACTTGTGGTTTTACCTTTTTTTTTTTTTTAAGTGCCCCTTCTCTGGCAATGTTCTCTTTCTTCCTTCGCAGCGCTGTCACTGAAGTGCCTGGTGCTGGCAGGTGATTTTAGAGAAATTGCATGTAGCTCACGATGCAAAATTAGGGTGACTAAAAATCTTGCATTCGGTTACCTAAGGGCCAGTTTCCTGGCATTGACGGATATCGTGGCAGTCTGTCACTGTGCTGGAACGTAAAAGATCGTTTTCGGCGTGCTTCTGCTTCAAGTGGAATGAGTGATTATTACATAAAACCTTTGAGATATGAAAGAGTAATCGATCAGTAAAACTGATTCAAGATTAAGTACTGAATTGTGGGAGTATTTCTGTTATTGACCATGGCTTTTCTTATCTAAGTTTTCTCTGTCTGGTACCTGATGAAGCAAAATCATCCTACCATGTCGAGGGCACTGGATATGACACCTACCTCCGAGATGCTCATAGGCAGGTAAGTGAAGTAGTTAATTTTTGGAAGTGAACTCTGATGAGTGCACATACACACTTTGGCCCATTGTCCACAGTCATTTCTCCAAAGGTTTCCCTCAGCAAGACCTGAATTCTCTCTTGTTACTTTAACTTTAGGCAGGTGACCTTACTTTGCCTTTTACTGACTGTCTCTTGTCTCAGAATTTCTTTATGCTTGCTCCCCTCCCCCTTTTCCCTTCCCCTTGTCTCCCTCCCTACCTCTTCCCTTCCCCTGTATCTCCCTTCCCACCTCTCCCCTTCCCCACTCCCCCCATCCATCTTCCCTTTCTTTCCTTTCTTTCTATACTTTAATTTTTTTTTAATTTATTTATTTGTCAGAGAGAGAGGGAGAGAGAGAGCAAGTGAGCACAGGCAGACAGAGTGGCAGGCAGAGGCAGAGGGAGAAGCAGGCTCCCTGCCGAGCTAGGAGCCCGATGTGGGACTCGACCCCAGGACGCTGGGATCATGACCCGAGCCGAAGGCAGCCGCTTAACCAACTGAGCCACCCAGGCGTCCCTCTTTCTACTAGTTATATCTACCCTCCATCCTTTTCCATACTCATCCAAAACATAACTTCTCAATGATTCCACCCACCGCCCACCCTTGGTCCCAGTCCCCAGGCATTGCCCTGTCCCCTTCTCCACGTCTTTTCTCACCTGAACAATTATGGACAAGTGCCTTGCTCCCTCACTCCCTGCACTCCCTCCTCCCCGCTCCCTGCCCCCCTCAGCTTGCTACCTCCCTGATAGGACTGAACGGTGTCCTCTGAAGTATTAACCTCCGTGGCCTTCTCAAGGTCCACTTTTCCTCTCTCTAGCATTTTACAGAATTCCCAATTTTAAAAATGTCTCAAGTCAGAAAAATACACATTTAATTTTCATTTAAATCCTTGAGATTGCAGTGTAGTGTTTTAGATAATTAATTTGCACGTGCCTGTAGCAGGAATGCAAGTCCAGAGGACTGCATGAGTGACTGGAGCTATTGTGTAGCTAGTGCCTTCAGGGACAAGAGAGTGAAAGCAAGACAGGTGGTACCAATCTCAAGAGAACCAGCTGGATTTTTAAGCTGCGTTTATTCTGTAAAGTTTTATTTCCATTTTCTGCAAGTGCAGTTATTATGGATTGTTTCAGAAATATTAGAAGACCAACAAGAGGGATAAAAAATGTTTAAACTACTGGTTTCTAGGTGAGAATTTCAGACATGTTAATGGGAAAATGCTTTATTGAATATTGGGGTGTGGTTTAGAATAGAAAACTGTCTGCTGAAAGCCAAATCATTTAAAACTCACAAAATATGAAGAAGCTGGCTTTTTGATTTTTAAGTATGTTTAAGTATGTTTTTCTTTTAAGAGTTGAAGTAGTTAGTACTTCATGGTGAGAATGTGATTTGTTTTAATTTCACGTAATTCCCAAACTAGAGAGGTCAGAGTAATGTCGCTTTGTTGAATAAGGGGAATCTGAAAAGGGCGCAGAAAACTGTGCTCTAAATTTGTTTAAACTCAGGTAAATTACATATTGGGGAGGACTTTTCAAATTTATTCTTATTATGTGAAGTCCTGTGCTTATCAAAATCCATGTTGTTTACCCCAGTGGTCAAACTGTATAGTGAAGGAGTGTTTCTTATTAATTCCAGTCTGTCAACAGACCGACAGTTGGGTAAAATATAATAAAAATGAATTATTAGAAAGATGAAAAAAAAAAAACAAAATACCAGCCCTGATTATTTTATTAGGTTCAACAGACATAAAACTTGCTCCGTTAAATGCAGTAAAGGTTCCACATGCTGACTCTCAGTGTGGCACTCCGCTCACTGCGAGGGTAACAACCCATCTGCAGAGCGCGCCCTGCGTAGCATGGCTCTCTGCCCTGTGCTGGAGGAGAGCCAAGCCCGCCTTCCCAACAACGTGCATGTCTTCATCTCTGTGCATGTAACGTTTTCAAATAGATTTGAAAACGTGGCTAGGGCTTACTGGGATACAAATAAGGAGAGTTAAATTCCTCTGAAGGAAAGCACATGCCTATTTTTTCATCAACGTATGTTGGTACTGGTGCTTATAAGCTTACCGGGGCCCCAAGTTAGCCTGTTCCCTGAGTTCCTCCCTCCTCCACGGGCACCTCCCGGCTCGCCAGTGCATTCTTATATGCCTGTTAGAGGATATCATTTCTGTTTGATCTCGATTTGTTCTGGTTTGTTCTTTAACGATGGAAATGCTTTTCCCTAGTTCCGGGACTACTGTGCTATCTGCTTAAGATGGGAGTGGCCTGGGTCTCCAAAGGCATTGGAAAAGTGCAATTTAGAAGCCACTTTCTTTGAAGGTCATTTTTTGAAAGTTTTATTTGACAGAATGGGAAGAATTCTTGATCAGGTAATAAGCTTTAAAATACTGATTTTTACATTATTTTGCTACCATTCACCATGGGTTCATCTCAAGTCTTAGTTTAGCTCTTTAATAAAGTAGTTTTCTTAGTTTTTCCACTAGATGACTTTTTCATAAAGCTCGATTGCCGGTTAAGTGGTGCATTTCTGACCAATGGTTATGTCCGAAATCTTTGTTCAACCTGATGCTGTTACAGAATCCTGTATTTTACTTCTCACTGTAGAACATTGTCTTAATAACCTTCACACATTTTGGAGGTGAAGGTGATTAGAAGACTTTCCTGTCATGACGTAGAAGCCCTTTTCTTTTATTAGGACAGTTAGCACAGATACAAATTGAGTCAACCTTGTAAAGTTCAAGTCAGAGGACCTGAAATGTCATTTCAAATGGAAACCTGGGTGCTCTGGTCTCCTTAAAATGACAGAACAATATTAGATGAATCTGCTTCTTCAGACAAAGAACTTATGAATGATATTCGTTTTCGTAAGGGGGAGGTGAAATGAAAAAGGTAAATTTACTTATTCCCAAGAAGATAGAAAGCACCATCAGCTGGTATATTGCTGTGTATGTCTGGCTGTCAGGAGAAATGAATTTGGGATTACAGAACCCCTCCCTCCCTTCTTCCCTCCCACCCTCCCTTTCTCCTTGACAAATGAACAAAGTGAGGATAGAGCTTTGAAATGCTTTACAGCCTGGGAGGTACACTTGAAATAAAACCACCTGGCATAATACTTGCTTCCACGTAGAAACTGACTTAACCAATGCGGAATTAATTTAAAATTGTATATTAAAGTACTTGTTCTTTTTTAGCATTTTAGTTAAATATTTATGTGAGCATAGGGAGTTCTAAAGGAAATTTACTCCCTAAGCAGGCTGTCTTCAATACCCAGAAAGCCAAATAAAGAAATTATAATTTAAGAAGTATTTCATGGGGTTAGACTTCAGTCAGTACTGTTTCTGGTAGTAATCAGTAAAGACATAGAGTAAGTCCTTTTTTCTTTTAACCTCTTAATAGCAAGTGCTGTGTTTCTCGTTTTGGTCCATTGGTTGTGAAATCCAGCTGTTGTGGGCATTAAGCCGTAGCCATCGTATCCATCCTATACATCTTGGCTGTGGAAGCCCCCTGGGTAGCGGGGTTCTTCAGTTCATTGTGTTCTTTGTGCTGGTTTGCTAAGCATCCTTTGGATCTCAGGTATTTTTCCCTTTAGTTTGTGGAGTGCTCAGAATATCCCGAAATGCTTCAAAGCTCTTTTTATGTCAGCAGCTAGCGCGTCACAGCACAGAGCTGATTCCCACGCGCTGTCCCAGCCGATCTTCTGTAACCCTGTCCCGCTAGGCAGGACACACTTCTGGTCATGCTTTGTCAGTGAGGAATCCCTAGTCGCAGTTAACGCGACTTACTGCTAGTTCACTACAGGCCCCAAAACCTTTGGTCTTCAAACCCTTGATTTTCCAAGCCTTTTTTGGTAGGAACGTGATGTAGTCAGATCTCAGAGATAGTCGGGAGTCCTGGTGTGCTAAGCGTGCTTGGTTTAGTTTCATGTTCTTTCTTTTCTAAATGTGTTTTTTTGAGGATGATGTTTGCTTGTATTTTCCTGGTAGAGAAATAGGGCCAGGGCAACCAGCCTGGGATTAAACATTCACTACAGATAACTAGTGAAGTAGCTAGTTTCCTGTATGTATAATTAAGAAATTGTGACTCAAGTGTTCATAATACTATTGTGTTGTCACAACATTAATTTTTCTAAAATAACATATAACAGAAACCTTTAGTATCATTTGTGCTGATTTTATAAAGCTAGTAAAATGCTGAGGTCCATAAGCAGAATGTAAAGAACACCAGGGAAAATGGAGGGTGGCAGGTCCTGCTGCTTCTCTCTGCTGGGACTTGGGCAGCTGTGCCACTTGTCACATTTTCTTCTTGTTAAGGTGAAGCTGATATTACTTGCTGTAACTTCCCACTTGATTTTCTTGTAAGAATTCGATGAAAAAAGCAATTTAAAATACTTCTAAAAAAGTACAGGAGTAAGTCAAATTTTATTGTCCTAAAATTCAGGCCTTGTATTTAGTGTGAGCTCAAAGGTGGGCCGAGTCCATTTGATACGTCAGCAAAATCTGGCTAGCTTTCATTCCAGGTGAATGCTGTAGGTAAAGTAGAAAACGAAGGGATCCAAAATAATAGATATAAACACTCACTGTTAACCCAGGAAAGGGTTATTCATATTAAAGGAAAAAAGCCAACTCATTTTAAAGTTATTACCATTATGAAGTAGAGACTGTTTCAGATACAGGACGATTTCTGTATAGCTGAGATTTGTGTCCATTTTCACATTAAAATATAATCTGAGTCAGCCTTAAACTTCTTAAACAACCAAGGACATAGATTCTTGTTAAAAAAAAAAAAAAGAAAAACCAAAGTAATAACCTATAAGGAAAATACAAAGTTTAAGTGGCAACTTATTACAGCCTTGCTGAAAGCCAAATTCTGTTGACTTATTTAAGCTCCTATAAATGACAGAATTTAGTGGCTTAAAAATCTGAACTACCAGAAATCAAGTCACATACAAAACCATACTAAAGTTATATTTTAAGTGATTTTGTTAACATCCTGGACCAAATGCATTCCTCCTAAAGATTTTTTAAAAATGTCTCCTTCGTTCCTAAAACACAGCTTCATGTGAATTTGTCGTTTGCTTTTAAGTGAGTCCTGCAGGCTGTTCTGTGGCACGTTGTCACCAGGCTGGAGAATACGCCCTTCCAGTTACCCTTCCATAGAACTAGTGTCTCCTTTCATTCATCTTGCTTGAGGCTCGACCGTGACTAAGAGTGACTTAGGGATCCTTTTTCTTCTTTCAGAAAATCCGTGTTCATCAATCTCATGGTAAAAACAAACAAACAAACAAATGAAAAACCCGCTACAGGTGGGCTTGTAACACAGGACTTGTGGTTTCTTCATGCAACAGCACCTTTGCTGGCTTCTGGCACATGCCGTAGCGTTTGTGGTCTTCTGAATGCCAAATGTTCACCTCTTAACTGCCGTTCATCATATCAACGGTTCTTGTTGTTGTTTTTTAAGATTGTATGCATTTATTTGAGATAGAGCAAGAGAGAGAGAGAGCTGAGGGGTAGAGGGAGAGGGAGAAGCAGGCTTCCCACTGAGCAAGGAGCCCGACACAGGGCTCGATCCCAGGACCCCAGGATCATGACCTGAGCCGAAGGCAGACCCTCAACTGACTGAGCCACCCAGGCGTCCTGTATATCAAGGGTTTAGCAGCTGCTCAGTGAAAGGAGTGAAGCAGGCGGAGTCTGTGGTTAACATTCATCCGTGTCAAATCCCTTTTCTCTTCCCCAGGCTCAGCACAGGTTCCTCACTCACCCCTAGCCCTCCCGCGGAAGTCAGTTTTGTCTCAGCTACTCAGTTTCCTTTGGCTGCTTAGAAGAAAACTGGAAGGAATGAGATTTCTGTCGAAAGCTCTAGGCATGGTAACAGCAGCTGTTTTCGTACAGCGTCTCTTCCTTTGACTTTGGTGTCATCTCTAAAGCATCTCCAAGCTGCTTTCTCTGTGGAGTAAACAGATTAAAAGTAAAAAACTAGAATTCAAATAAAATTGTGATACAACAGGGGCACCTGGGTGGCTCAGTGGGTTAAAGCTTCTGCTTTCGGCTCAGGTCATGATCCCAGGGTCCTGGGATTGAGCCCCACATCGGGCTCTCTGCTCAGCGGGGAGCCTGCTTCCTCCTCTTTCCCTGCCTGCCTCTCTGCCTACTTGTGATCTCTGTCAAATAAATAAATAAAATTCTTTAAAATAAAAGAAATTAAAAAAATTGTGATACAAAATACAAAAATTATATGAGGAATTGTACCTAGATGTATAAGTGTTTTGGGATAATTAATGCTCTTGCAGTAAATGAGATGATCCTTGTCTGTAATCACCATTTTGAACCTTTTCATTCGCTGTGAGGCATGTGGTAGTCATTTCTATCCCCCAAACTCTCCTGCTGCTGAGAAGGTTCCGTGATGTATCTGACTTTATTATATTGTGTACATGCTCTTGATAATTGGCAGTAATTGAATAATCTAAGAGATGAAAAATACCATTTCTAAAATTAGACTACCATATATATATTTTTAAAGATTTTATTTATTTATTTGACAGACAGAGATCACAAGTAGGCAGAGAGGCAGGCAGAGAGAGAGGAGGAAGCAGGCTCCCCGCTGAGCAGAGAGCCCGATGTGGGGCTCGATCCCAGGACCCTAGAATCATGACCTGAGCCGAAGGCAGAGGCCCAACCAAAAAACTGAGCCACCCAGGTGCCCCAGACTCCCATATATTTTGTTAAGATTTTATTTATTTCTTTATTTGACAGAGAGAGAAAGAGAGACGCAGCGAGAGAGGGAACATAAGCAGGGGAAGTGGGAAAGGGAGAAGCAGGCTTCCCACTGAGCAGGGAGCCCGATGTGGGGCTGGATCCCAGGACCCTGGGATGACAACCCGAGCCAAAGGCAGACCCTTAATTAAGCTATGGAGCCACCCAGGTGCCCCAAGCTACTGCATTTTAAAAGATCTTTAATACCTCCCCTTCTCTCTTTGGTCTTCTATTCGATACGTCCTATGTTGCTGTTATTGTTAGATATGACACTGTCACGGGTTTCGGTGACCTTTTGAGCACTTTCATTAATTAGAACAACCTGTGTAAAACAGAAGCATTATGACTATGTTATATATTCTCTTCTGTACATCTATATGTATGCTGCTTTTTTTTCTTCTAAGCTTCAGCACCGTGAGGTCTCTACTCTGAGTAAGACGGTGAGAGCCAACAGTCAGTGTTTTCATGGGGGAAGAGCGTGTGGAGGTAGCATAAGACGGAATATTTTCCTTTGTTGAAAAGACAAATTGAAATGGTAAATGAAATGCTCAGGTGTAGCCATTATAAATAACGACAGATGTCTTTTTGTTCTTTACCTCTCCGTAGCCATACGATGTAAATTTACAAGTCACCTCCGTGTTATCTAGACTTTCTCTCTTCCCTCATCCGCACATACACGAGTACCTTTTGGATCCTTATGTGAACCTTGCTTCTGGCTGTAGATCCCTCTTCTCTGTCATCGTCAGGGTGAGTTCTTGGTTTTTTTACGTTCTCTAGGATCGACAAACCCTGTGATAAACATGTCCATTAACATTACTTACCATTGTATGTGCTTGGCGCTACGTAATGGGAAGCACTATTTATATACTGTCAAGAAGTCATTATTTTACTACAGCATGTGGAGAAAAAAAGAAAAATTCATTCTTTTAAATGGTAACTTTTATATTTTAAGGAACAGGTGTGAGTCCTTTGCTAAAGATGGTTATATGAATAGTGAAGGGTGACGCTCTTCATTCAGTAATAGGAAGTTGAGTATTTTTTTTTTTTTTAAATTCTGAGAGTCCCTGTGAGGTTGATTTCAGGAACGCAGTTCCTTTTGTCCCTGATGCAGGTTGTCGGAGACCTGATGGTCCGAATCCAGCGTATTCCAGACTTTACTCCCAAGCTTCTGTTAGTCAGAAAGCGATTGCTTGGCTTGGAACCTGAAGGCCCCATGTAAGCCAGTGTTTTACCCGTTTTTTTTATCTAAAAAAAATTCACCCAAACTTGATGAAATGCTAGATTCTCACATATACTTATTGCTTGCTTTCCTTTTACCAGTATTGACCACATCACATTGCTGGAGGGTGTGATCGTGTTGGAAGAGTTCTGCAAGGAACTGGCGGCAATCGCTTTTGTGAAATACCACGCTTCCTCCACACCGTAAACAGCCTCCTGCAAGTAACTATGGGAGCAGAACTGTAGTATACATTTCATCAAAAAGGACTCAGCTTCACCCAGCTGAGAGGATAAAAAGCCTTTTTAAATGAAGTACTGCTGTAAACTGGACAGGACCATTAAGAACCCATTGAGTGGACATTCTCAGTAAAATGTTATATAATGTTTTCATTGCCTTTATCATAATGGTTCTATATGTAAGATTGCATGTCCTTGAATCCAGGATACAATCAAAGGAACTTCAGGAAATAAGCATTTCTAATGCCTGTGTGAAAAGCTGCAAAATTTCCGATGTCATGACTTTGATGATATTTCTGTTATTTTAATATCCTTTTAGGTAGCAAGGCATTTTGACATTCTCTGGGACTCAAATGCTTATATTCTTTTGGATTAATAAGTAGCAAAGAAAAAAAAACCAAACTAATTTTATAACTTTTTAAGGTCAGAATTCTTATCAAACAAAATATGAAAAAAAAAACTGTAAATGAGAAAAAATACAATTCAGAAACCATCAAATGAGCTAGTAGGAGATAAAAATGTGTAGAGCACCATTAACTTTCTTCAGCTTTTCTAAGAATAACGATTTAATATGATAAAGAAGTTCTTGATTAATATAATATATATTTTTTAAAGAACTGTTCTTTTACTTTTTGTGCACATAGCCATGTTAGTGATTGATTTTCACGTCTGGGTCCCAGTATATTTAAACTGTGTCATTTTTGCAACAATGTTGAATTCGTGCTCTCCATTGGTAATGTTTGCTAAAATAGTATTTTTTTAAGCTAATGAACACATGTTGGGTTGAGAACCTTTTTTTTCTTCTATCTGTCCCTCTCTGAAAGTTGCTTTATAAAAATTGCTTTATAATATGATTTCTTATTGGAATACATGGTAGTGTCCAGGCGGATAACTCTTAGGCAGCAATCAAAATGCCAGTGGGCCTCCTCAGTGTTTACAGTTTAAATGTTTGTTTTCATGTTGTTCAGTCTTTTGTTTTAAATGATTCTAAAGAGATTTAAAAAGAAAACCAGTCTGTCCTGTTTACACGTTAAGGAATTTGGGTGAATTGGGTCTGCATGAAGGACTGCGTGTTAGGTCAGCAAAGCTGCGCCGTGCATGGCGAGCTTCTCCTTGATGTACAGGATGCCTTGTGCTCATCCGCTTTCCCTTCTGCTTCGGTGATGCTTCTCACTCAGATATTGCTTTTAAGCTTCCTCCTCCTTCCTCTCCTCCTCCTCTTTCTGTTGAAATGTTAAGCAGCAGCACTTTGAGCCTTACCTTTCCATTTACTGATATTTTACTGGGGGAGCGGATGATCAAACCTTCCAGCTTGGAAGGAACTGTCGCTGCTCCTTGTAAGAAGTTGTTTCATGTAGTGTCTTTGCAGATGTACATCATGTGGGACTTGCAGGGAAGTGTGTTTTACACCTTCTGCTGATTTTGTGGCATTTGTTTTTCTGATTTATAGTTAGTTTTAGCTATTAGAACAAAATAGCAAAAGATGATGAATATTCTTGGCTCTGGAATGCTTCCCAATGTTCAGACTACATTTAATCCAAGTCTTTGTTAGCTCAGTCTAAGCCCACTTACTGAGCAGAACAAGGGAACAAGGGAAAAAACAAAAGTGGAAGATGGTTACTTTGTGCGTGATTTTCTTCGAATGATTTTTAATGGTGGGAAAGCATTGATTGTTCAGTGATCGGTATTTATTGGTCAGCCCACGCAAGGACCACTGCAGGATTTCCATTTTAGACATAGTTGTTGTCTACTTTGATGTAGGTTTATTTAAAATAAGGCATTAGGAGATATTAGATATTTCTTAATGTTTTCGTAGTGCTCAATGGGTGTATGAGCAATATTACCTCTCAAGCCAAATACTATTTTATCCTTGAGTTCACAGTGGGACCTTAGAGCTAATACATGACACCAAGCTCTGAAAAGCTTTAACTTTTATATTTTTGTCTGTGTATGCTGCTTCTTAAAACATAATTATTTTCCCAAGTTATTGTAATGATTTTTGATCTGTAGTCAGCTAAAGCTGAAGGTGTAAGTTGTTTCTCTTCTAAGTATCTTTCTTTCTTCTTCCTGTTTAATTCAGACAGACCTAGAGCCAGCACAAGTTCTCACAGTGAGTTGGATTTGTCAGTGAAACAACGTGCTATATTACTAGTCTTTTTCATACTGTCTTGTGAAAGCTAAATATTTGCGTTACTCAGTACTTGCAAAACAGTGACTTCCAGTGCACTGTGTTGGGTGGAAGGTACCACCTTAACAAATGATTCCCATAGCAAGTTCCAAGCTGAATTTTAGCCCTGCTTCACATCAGTATAAATAGGTATGCACATTTTTTAAAACTTTCTAACAGTATAGTCTTTGACTTTATTTTTAGTAATGAGCCACATTCTTTACTTGATAGAACTCAGATTTGTCTTCAACCAATTATTGTTGTAGTACTCACATTATAACTATGTAATGTTCTCATAATGTATCTGTCTGTGCAATATGGAAGCTATGAGAGGATTCATAGCCCTTTGGTTTCATTGTACATTATTATGTGTGTACCTGTGTATATATGTGTGTGTGTGTGTGTGTATATATATATATATCTGTATATATATATATATATATATATATATATATATGGACCAAAATCCTTAGCTTGCTTACACTGTTGCTAGTGTAAAAATTGTTACACTTAATTTTACGGGGCACAAATTATGGAATTACTTCATAATTCATGGTGACATATTTCCATAAATTACCGCATTAATACACAGTTCCCATTTAATTATGAAGTTCACAGGTATTGACAGGAGTTGCAGTCACGTGCTGAAACCACAAATTATATGGCAGTTGTATTTTGGGTTGTATAATTAATCAAAATATGCATGTCCTTGTGACACTTGATATGTTAAAACATGATAGATAATCCCATTACTGGGCCCTGTAAAATAGTGTTACTGTAATACTCTGGCCTCCTGCCTTGTTTACATTAAACAAAGGATATTTGGTAAATTTTTCTATTGAGCATTGTGTAGGTTACTGACAGTATTACCAAGGCTGGAATTCTTGGGCCATCTGTGAAGAAAAACTTCAGATGGCGATTGTGTACCTACTATCTCTCCAAAAGGAGGTTGTGATTAAGTTCAACTTTTTGTGTTAATGATGCATGCAGGACTAAGAGGGATAATCAAAAAATAAATAATGTAATTTAAGCAAAGTGTCTTATATTTTTATAGAATTCTAATTGAAAACATTTTATTCACTGATAAGTCTAAAACAGTAATTCATCATGTACAACAGGATTTGGCACACACTGAGGCATCTGTCCGGCTCCATGGGTGGAGCATGTGATTCTTGATCAGAAGGTCGTGAGTTCAAGCCCCTGCATTGGGCATACAGCTTGCTTACAAAAAAGAAAAAAGCTTATGACACACAATCGTTCATGGGTCACTACAGCATTGATTCCAGGAAGAGAACAAAAAGGAACAGAATCAGAATATTTGTGGAGGGGAATGTATAGCTTGGAAAATCCCCCTGAGCGAGCCTCATTATATATCCTCCACTCCACTCCTTAATGGTGACATCCTTAAAGGAAGAAATGTTTACACAAGTCTTAGAAAAACAATTCATTGTAGGCATTATTTCTTAATATATTTGTAACGCATATAAAAATTGTTTTCTTCAACTGACACATAAGACAATTAGACTGTAGGTTTATTCCATTCATTTGAATATTTGCCAAAGTGCCCTAATTGGAAACTGAAAGAAACACATAATATATGGCATAGCCAGGGAGAGAAAAAACGTAATTATTAATCCCACCTACCCAGGATCTTTCCAGCCACTGTTACTCAGAAAAGTTTATGGACTTAAAGAGGAGAATAGGTTGAAAGGATGTGGGGTAGGTAGGTTTAGGCACTGAGGAGTTGAAATTACCCTTCTTGCTTTGAGCTGCTATAAAAGAAAATTGCATTTTAGGGACATATAATCAGATCCCGAGTCCAAAAACCTGGTTCAAACTGAAACTTGTTATCTCAGGGGAATTTAAAGAATTGACATAAAATTGTGAAAGTCGAAATTTTGTGAGTAACTCTCAAGTAACTGATACCTCTCTCAAAACAAACAAAAAATGAGCCAGCAGAAGCACTGCGTGACAGTT
The DNA here is from genome assembly GCA_004024625.1 of Mellivora capensis. Taxonomy (NCBI): domain Eukaryota; kingdom Metazoa; phylum Chordata; class Mammalia; order Carnivora; family Mustelidae; genus Mellivora; species Mellivora capensis. The sequence goes on from PISX010019052.1 coordinate 17,240, forward strand.
TGATGCCAAAGGATCCGTGGTTGGAAGAAATGGAATAGGTTTTAGTTGGTCTTAGCTATGAATGTCGTTGCTCACGGGCCTAGCTCTTAGGAGACGGGCTTTCAATTTTACTTGATCTATACCTGACTGTGCATATCAGGGAGACCCATCGAAGCCTATTTTGTGTACGCTCACTGCTCATGGTTTCTTGTGTGCCTCAGAGGTTTTTCTGTGTTATAATAGCATTTCTAAACATGTCAAAAATATGCCATCCAAAACAATAATTTGGTTATTCAACAAATACTGAGAACTTGTGATGAGCCAGTTTTTAAGGTGCTGGGAAAACAAGAAGCAATTTCTGCCCTCAAGAAGTCACAGTCACAGGGGAGAAGTGTTCTGTGTGCTTATACAAATTCCAGCCCACATTGATGAATGCTGTTAGTACCCAAGTGCTGGGAGAGCACAGGGAGAAAGAAGTAGTGTTTACCCTGGAACAACACCTGGGGGTTAGGGATGCTGATTCCCCCACCTTGAAGTCAAAAAACCTGCATATAATGTAACAAAAATTGTCAACAGATATTTTCTATGTTATGTGTATTATATATTGTATTCTCACAATAAAGTAAGCTAGAGAAAAGAAAAAGTTACTAAGAAAATCATAAGGAGGGGCGCCTGGGTGGCTCAGTGGGTAAAGCCTCTGCCTCTGGCTCAGGTCATGATCCCAGGGGGAGCCTGCTTCCCCCTCTCTCTCTCTACCTGCCTCTCTGCCTACTTGTGACCTCTGTCTCTCTCTGTGAAATAAATAAAAAAATCTTTAAAAAAAATCATAAGAGAAAGTACATTTTCAATACTGCACTACAGTCAAAAAGTCCACGTGTAAGTGGACATGTGCTGTTTCAACCTGTTGTTGAAGGGTCGACTGTAGTGTTGGAAGTCACTTAAAGGGAAAATCTACAACTCAAGTATTGACTGAATCACATTCTTACTTAGAACTAGAAATACTCTGGATATTCTGAGAAGTCAGAACCATAAAGTCAAGTCAGTGAGAAATGGAACATGGTTCTCTATCCTGTTAACTTTACCACAATTAACTGTTTTGTTTCACCTTCCTCATTCTGAGATTGGTATAAAGCACCAGCCCAAACCATTGTGCTTTGGGGCCCATATTTTCTCAGTTGGTGAATAGTAATAAACTGTTCTGATTTAAGTGATCTTTTTCTAGAACTGTTACACAGAGAGAAGGCAAAAAGTCAACCAGAGTCTCTCAGTCCTGAAATTGAAGGCTGAGGTCAGGCTGCAGAGCAGGACAACCCAGGGGTCATGCCTTCCAGGAAGCAAAATCAAGAGACCTGACATGTTTCCCTTCCTACCCTCATATATCTGGAAGTAGCCTCAAAGAATTATTTGGTCTCCCAAGGCTGAATCAGGAATTGAAGGAAATTCAGCTTACTTTCTAGCTTGATATTTTAATCTTATTCTTCACTCTGATTAGACTAGACAGTATATCAACCAACAGAAATTCTCTTTTTAAAAGGGGAGGGGAGGAGATATTGAGGCAATAATTCTCTCTCTCTCTCTCTCTTTTTAAGATTTTATTTATTTGAGAGAGAGAACAAGCAGGGGAAGAGCAGAGGGAGAGGGACAAGCAGACTCCATGCTGAGCACAAAGCCTGACGCGGGGCTCGATCCCACAACCCTGAGATCATGACCTGAGCCGAAATCAAGAGTCAGACGCTCAGCCTACTGAGCACCCAGGTGCCCCAAATTCTCTTGACTCTTGATGACTAACCAAATCCTCACATGAAAGGAGGACCCAGTGGGACTGCCAGAAACTCATGGGTTACTCTGCTCTCATTTGAGAAGGTGAGGGCAAGGAACGAGAGAAGACGTCCATTGACATTTGTAGCTGTCAGTTTCCTAATGGTACTCATGTAATTAGGTGCATTCATTTGCATGGTGATCATTCTATTAGTTCTTAACAAAATGTTTAATTCCTATAATGTGCCAAGGGCTTCAGGGACAATATTCAGGGTAGTGAATCCAAACAAGCCAAGAACAACACATCCTGGGTCTAAAAGACCCCTGTTTTTCAAAACACATTTTCTAGGTTGAGAACTATAATCACAGGCTTGAGGAGCTAGATGTGGTTCAGAAAAAAAAAAAAAAAAGTAGGTGACACGCCCAGCCCAGGGGAGTAGGGAAGACAAAGCAAAGGCATCTCCAAGTCTGTTACAGCCTCAGGCCTGTAATTTATGAGTGAGGAATCAAAATCAATTTCACTGTAATGCGGACAGATGAGATGGCATACAAATTCACTATAGTCTGGATGAAGTTATATTTCAAAGCCCTGAAGACGAGATTCATTTATGTAATAACACGAGAAATGTATTTCTCATGCTACTCACAAATGGAATAGCATGTTGGGTTTTAATTGATTAGATTTCCCCAGAGAACCATGTACTGAAGATTTCTAAAGGGAAACAAATTAGCCATTCCTTAAACATTATTCTTCCATGTTTAAAATATGCTTTCTTTCCTAAATCTCTTTATCCTATTGCTCCTACCAACAATGTAGCAAGTCACAGAGCATTTTATGGCTCTAAAATCTTTGTGGGCTGCTTCAATTATTAGAGTGTCCTACAGTCTTTATGTCCATTCTGTTTTAGAAATTATTAGACAATACATCATCTTTTTCTTGAATTGATGGTGAGCTCCCACAGAAATGGAAATTGAGGAGAAAACATGTACTTTTAAGATATAAATATTAACCCAATAGTCCATGTACCTTTGGACTCCTTGACAATAAACAGGTTCCATTTTATAAAGACTTGCGTTTTCCCTAAAATGATCCAAAGTGATGCAGCTACAAGTAAACTTTTCCCTGAAGACACTGTTAGCAAGAACACATGACTCATTGGAAGTTGAGTTCAAAACCACATCCTAAAATTAATAAGAGCCATCAATGCAAATGTGTGTAGCAATTTCCGAGTGTTTTTCTTTGGAATTTGACGTTAGAATAAAAAGAATTTTGCATGATTCTTACTGGTTGGAGTGTTTTCATGCATAATATATAATTGATATTCATTGAGTTGGGTATTTCGAAGAAAAGGCTGATACATATCTTGCCAAATTGTGTTGCTCATTTATTATCATTTTTACTTCACTAGAAAGAAAAAGACAAGGGAATTGCAATTAATTTGACATGCATTTCACTATCAACACCATTCTGAGGCTATTGTGAAAAGTTCTTTGTCCTCATACAGTATGCCACTGCTCTACTTTCTGATACAAGCACATTGTATTTTGATCTTTCCTCCAGTCAATTATATGTTCACACATTCATAACTCCTTAGAGATCCTCACTAGTGGCCTTTTTTTGGTTAAGAACGGTGTTGGACAGATGTAAATGATGAATTTTTCTGCTGGTGTCCGGGTTATATTTGGAAAGAGCGTGCAAGTTTCTCTGAATTATAGACTCTGCATTATATATATAAATACATATATTTATCTGCCAGTGCTTCAGAAATCCCCACATCGCCATGGAAGCTGATCCCTGCCTCTTACCGTGATTAAAAAGGAAGGTATTTCGCAGGGGTAGGTAAGCTGCCCTCTTTATTTCTGTTCATCAGACCACTGACGGCTATTCCACGTAGACAAAGGCAGAGCTCTGCATTCCTGATAGAACTTTCCAGAATGATTCTGCTTGAAGTGGAAATATCTTTCTAGCTAGTCACATAAAACACTATAATCAAGTGTTATGTTTGTCAATGTTGAGGTCTGAGGTCCAAAATAGATTGTTTGTCCTGGGATTATAGTAACATCACCCATGAAGCTCAGCCAATGTTTACTAAAATCCTGCCCGGCTGCAAGAGGAGGGAATTTCAAGTAAGTGCCCCCCTTTGAGAGGTTTGCTGTTCAAAGTAGAGGTTGATAAGGCAAGTTCTGTGCAGGTTATCAAGCTATTGGCCCTCAGTTCCAAATCTACTCTTCTGTGTTATGATGCTGTGCTAGGATCCCACACACTAGATTGCTCCTTTCCCAGCTGGCTTTCTACTAGGTTTTGGCAGTCAGAGTTTCTACAGGGAGAAGGGGAAATAGGAGGAGGAACTTCTTTCTTTGAGTTTGCTTGCTGTTCTGGACATGTCACCTCAACACTGGGTTCAACCTCTGTATTCTTTAAGCTACCCTGGAGGCAGCATGGCAGTGCCTTCCTCGGAGGCCCGAGCCTCAGCTTTCCAGAACCTTCCTCCACGCTACCAGGTCTGTAACCCCTGCCTCTTCCCTTCACTGTCTTAGCCCTGGGATCCTGCTTCCTGGGTTAGTATTAATGGGTGAACTCAGTGAATGATGCGTGTTCCTCGTTCAGCACCCCCCAACCATACCACGACTAATTCCCATATTAAATTCCCTCCACTGAAATGCCGGTGACATAGTTTCTGTCTTCTTGACAGGACCCATCTCAGTGGCAGTATATTCCATTATCAAACCCAGCCTAGGGACGATAGTCGGCACAGAGCTTTTCAAGGATGCTGATGCTTCCCTCGTTGACAATCTTTCTCAATACTTTAATGAAGATGTTGCCACCTGGACCCTATCAGGGGATATGGTAGGGTATTCGTGCCACACATAAATCCACATCCTTATCTCCCTGGGTCTTTGGGTTAGTTTTCTACATGAAACCAGGAAACTGTGGCATCTCAAGTCATTGAGTGTAGGCCACTAATGAGAATACATTTCACTGACTCAGAAGATAAAACCCCTTGGGCCACTTCCAGCTAGGTGAACTAACACAATCAAGCCAAACTCAGGTAAGTACCTCCAAGTCCATGCATTTGACCTGACTGAATGTTCTATTTTATCTTTGTTTGACTCTATTCCCAATAAAGTTATGCCCCACTTCTTTCGATACTGTCCTCTTTGGAAGCAAGTGCAAGCCCACATTTTTTTTTTTTAAGTAAACTCTACCCCAATGTGGTGCTCGAACTCACAACCCTGAGATCAAGGGTCACATGCTCATCGTACTGAGCCAGCCAGGTGCCCTCATAGCCCACACTTAAGAAATGGGGAGTTAAATTCTATCTTCTTGAGGCTGGAGAGGCTACATGAATTATTTGGAATTCTTCTCTAAGGAAAATTTGCATCCCCCCATTTATTTATTCAATCATTTGTTCAATTTATGTATTTATTTTGAGAATTACAGAGAGAGCATGCACGGGTTGGGGGAGGGGCAGAGGGAGAGGCCGAGAATCCCAAGCAGACTCCACACTAAGTGCGGAAACTGATGTGGTGCCCAGTCTCGGGATCCGGAGATCCTGACCTGAGCCAAAACCAAGAGTTGGGACGCTTAACCGACTAAGCCACCCAGTCACTCCCATTTGTTCCATCATCTATATCAAAATCAACTCATGGATCTTTATCTTATGCTTTGAGTCATAATCCAATACTGCTTCATTGGTTTTGTTGCTCAGATTATTCCAGTCTGGCCACGGGGAGTCTTTCAATTGGCTCCTGTGCCCCTTTGACATCCCCCATCGAGGAAAGGGTTTCTGTCTGTTTTTGAACATGTCCTTACTTCTTGCAAGGTGCAAGAAATGTATTCCTCATGACACTCACAGATGGCAAGGACAAGGTGCTCCAAGCTCATCTCACCCATTTCCCACCCCAATCCTGGAATCAGCAATTTCTTCAAGGAGCACCAGGGCCATTAAACAAATTGGGTTCTGTAGCATGCACTGACTTGGCATGGTGCTTTGGGTCCAAATGGACTAAGAAAGGCTGTTAGACTAAATGCATGGTATTTATTGTAAAGCCCTTCCAACCTGAGCATTCTTAGGACAGGCTAAAGGACGTTGATACACAAACAGGACTGTTTAGAATGGGTGACACGGTGGGTCAAGCAATACAATGTATTTATTCAGAGACAAGAGTGTCCATGTTCACAGCACAGAAACCTCCACAGTCACCAGTATTATTCGCTGGAACATGGCCACACAGAAGACTTTAATTTCAGACTTGTGTTGTTTCCAAAGGGATCATATACAGACAGGATCAAAAGAAGTTTTTCGAATACGGCTTTACACCTGTATCCCATTACCTATGGTGCACTGTAAATTATTACTTTCTAGAAACCCTGTCATTGGTTTGTAACTAGAACAATTATGTTACCCGATTTCTTTTGTGTTAAAAATATTAAATTCCTAATGATAATCATTCACAATCAACTACAACTTTTATGACCTTATTTTTGCACATCTTCACTTCACAACTTCTGGGAGACAACCTCGGCCTCTCTAGGCCACGGAGGCCTGTGCATTATGGATTTTCCGTTCTTCCGACAAAACTGGTTTGTTGCCATCTGTACAGATGAGAACACAATTACTGTAAACTAGGAAAACCCACATGGGCTTGTGTACTTGTGTTTGCTCTGCAAAGGGCAGCATTTATGTATCTTAAGCTTCATCTTGAGAGCTCTTCTGTCTCAGCAGCTCCCTTGCATTAAACATGAGACGCTAAGTGCTGCGGGCCTGGGGAATTACAGGCCGCTCTGGGCGCCCAGGGACGATCTCAGCTCCGGGGGGTGGGGGTGGGGGTGGCGGCGTTAGCTGAGGAGGTTTGGGGCCGAGGCTGTGAGCACTAAGGGGAAGGAACACAGGTGTGGGTTTTGACTGCAGACAGAGCTGATTTTGATGTTTTTCTTTACTTAAACGATTGATTGTTCTCCTTTACATCCTGTGAGGAGAGTGTGACATGCTGCGCGGACAGGCCTTGGATCTGTGAGGGAAGATAAAACTCCCCCCTCTGCGGGGGGAGAAAAGAAACAGGAAGAAAGGATGTGGGAGAAGAAAGGAACATGAAAAGATCCAGAAGAAAGAAGGGAGCTCAAGGGGAACGGACTGCGGGAGACGAGGAGGAGACCCCGGGTCCCCGTCCTCCCAGCTCACCAGCGCTCCGCCTGGCCTGTGCTCTCTGTGGTGACTGCCTGGTTTCCGGGCCCTGCTTCATCTTCCGCAGCTCGACCTTCTCTTCCTCCCTCACCCCATCTCCCCCTTACCTCCAGCCTTTCATTCCCCACCAGCATAATCTTGGCATCATCCCAGACTCTGGGGCTTTTCCTCAAGGAGAACAGAAGGTCCTCGAGGAGTTCTGTGGACTCGGCGTGCAGGTCCATCCTACTGTTGGTCCTGCTCCGACTTTAGGCACCCGGTGTAGTCGTCAGGGATTGGACGCGTTCCTGTGATCTGCTCCCTCCCACCCTCAACCTGGTAGTGCAGTCCTAGTTTCATCCCTGCGCAGCTATTGCCCTATGAAGCTTCGGGCACCTAATGCCACCTCCCTGAGCCTCAGTGTCCTCATCTGTAAAATGGGAGTGGTACCCTCTAGCTCAGAGGACTGTTGTAAGGACAAAGTGAGGGAGTAGCATTGTAGCACCATGCCTGGAACCCTCTACTGCTTCTCAAAATCCCCTGAGCCCCCCGAGCCCATTGAGTCATAACTGGTGGAATGGGCCTTCACAGAAGCCTTCTGGACAAGTGTCCCAGGTGGCTCTGGTGTGCACTGAAGTTTTCTTCACACAGATTGGTCTTCCCCCACATTCCAGCTCCAGGGCCCAGGTATGCTGTCTGGCCAATCACCCCTGTCCCTCTGGGCGACACTTCCTCTCCTCAGCAGCCCCCTCCCGGCAGCGTACCCCACCTACCTCTAACTTCCAGCCCACGCTGGGGAAAGAACTAAACTGAATATTCTAAAGGGTCCCTTTCGCTAAATATTTACATTTTTGCTCCTTTCCATGCCCTACAACTGTTGAGGTGATTTTTTTTTCCTATAAAGTTACAGGAATAATTCTAGCTCAGCTCAGCGGAAAGCAACCCCACAACTCTCCTGTCCAACTGCTAAGCCTTACAATTAAGGACAAACCTGGAAACTCTGTCCCAGGTTTTATGGTTCCAAGTCTGTTGCGAACCTGTCAGGAAGGGACAAACATATTACTAACGCGAGGGAGCTTTCCAAGGGTGGGCCCATGCCCAGCAAGGTTCAGGAGCCGCCCTTGGGCCTGGGCTTGGAGAAACCACTAGAAGGGTGAACCCAGGCCTGGCTAAACAGTTACCAAGTGCTGCCACTGGAGGGCGATGTCTCCAAACAGTCTCTCACCACCAGGAAAGGCACTGCCAGGGGATGGGTTGTAGCCTGAGTTTCCAATTATTCAATTAGTAGGGCATTTGAAAATCATGAAGCTCCTTCTGGAATCCTAACAGATATGGATATATTAAGCTTTAGACAACGAAATAATTGAATATAGAATTTTGTATTCAGCTAGGTATTCAATTAGCGGTTCCCAGTTCTGTCTGAAGATTAGAATCACCTAAAAAGGTTTTAAAGCTATAGCTATCTGCACCCCACAAAAGACCAATTAAATCGGAATCTCTGAAAGATGGAGCAATGGTATTTGCATATTGTAAAGCTCCACCGTAATTCTAATGTTCACTCTACAGGATTCTAGTTGAGAGATTGGTAGCAGACATCAAGGAAAACTTTATGGGAGAAAAACTTAATTTTAGAAAATTCTATTATGTTTTCTCTTACAAATTGGGAAATCACTATTGATATTTGACATTAGAGGTAGAACTGTCTAGCCTAATTCTGGAAGGAATCAGTGGTTGAGAACAACTGTATGAAGTCATCTTGCCTCTAGAAGACCATTTTCAATAACACCCTTAAAAAGCTAACAATTTATTAACACCTATGTGCAAATTAGCTTACCAGATATCAAAAAAGCTTGGATTCTGATAGAAATGAGGCCAAAAGAGCTTAATCTTTTAAAGAAAAGGGGGGAGGAAAATTTACATTGGCTTTTGCCCTCCATTGTATAGACTTAGCCTAAAAAGACAGAAAGTATTAAAAAATAAATAAATCATTCAGATCCCCTTTCTTGCTATTCACATTTTTATGCACTTCCAGTATTTTTTTTTAACCTGTGAGGACTACATAATTTTGTTTTATCCCTTTTTACCTTAGCATTATAATAAATAGAAATAAATAAAAAATTCCTTAAAAGCATTGTGAGTAGTCACTTAGGATCACACCGTATGAATACATGTCAAATCATGTGGCCATTTGAGGCACCCGGGTGGCTCAGTGGGTTAAATCATGTGGCCACAGTGGAAGATGAGAGGATCTGTTTTATGCCTGTACCTTGTTTTTATGCTTCTAGTAGGAAATAACTGCACTGTGTTGTCGGTTTGCATATTCCCTTCCCTAGAGTCCTGGAGACACCAGCTGGAATCCCTTGGCCCCAATTACAAGTTTCCAGGACAGGGACTCAATGGCCAACCTTGGATTGAGTGTTCTCGCTTAGTCCAATTACAACTGGGTAGGGGAGTGAGGGTGAGATCACACTGTTATGAGAGCTGCTGGAAGCCCACTTCTTCTTCTTTGTTTTAAAGATTTATTTTTAGGGACGCCTGGGTGGCTCAGTTGGTTGGACGACTGCCTTCGGCTCAGGTCATGATCCCGGAGACCCGGAATCGAGTCCTGCATCAGGCTCCCAGCTCCACAGGGAGTCTGCTTCTCCCTCTGACCTTCTCCTTGCTCATGCTCTCTCACTGCCTCTCTCTCATATAAATAAATAAAAATAAAATCTTTTAAAGATTTATTTTTAAAGATTTATTTATTTGAGAGAGAGAGAGAGAGCACAGGTGGGAGGGTCAGAGAGAGAGGGAGAGAGAAACTCAAGCAGACTCTGTGCTGAGCATGGAGGCGATCCCAGGGCTCTAGCCCATGACTCAGATCATGACCTGAGTCGAAATCAAGTGTCGGACGCTTAACCCACTAAGCCGCCCAGGAAGCCCATTTCTATAATCTTGTAGATGGACGGTGGTGCCGGGATAACCCATAGGAAAGGAGAGCCTGGACAAGTGGCCCATGGGTGTCCTCTGTAACCTGCCCTTCTTCCTTGACTCTCTTGGCTTTTGCTCATAAAAAAAAAAAAAACTATAATAGGAACTGTGTGGGAACTAAGGACTATCCTCAACAGAGCTTAAAGTCCAAATAAGGAAACATAATGTGTATAATGAGAAGTTAAAGGACAGTAATATTTGCTACTTTTTATTGAGCATATATTATGTGCCATGTTGTATGCATTTATTATATCATCTGCTCTTCAGAATCTTTCTAGGAGCAAAGCAGCAGTATTCCAAATCTGCAGGCCTAGAGAGGGAATATGACAGTCATCAAAGGTAGATTAGAATTTGCACCCAGGCAACCAATGCTTTCATGATTTCCACAATGCCGGGCAATCTCAGGTAGCTCATAGTTAGGTAGTGACCTGTTCTTTATTCCCATTTTCCCTCTTTCCCCTGGGATTTGGTTTAGGTGAACCCAAACATCACATCACAGAGGGGAAAGGATCTCATCTATAAAATACTAGAGCCAGACCAAAGCATACGTGAACAAATTTTCATGGGATGGTAAAACACACACACACACACACACATACACACACACTCTGGGGTACTAACACTTTTCTAGAAAGGTAACAATCTGGGAAAAATTGTCTCTGAAATAGAGAATTGAATAGTGGTTCCCAATACCTGTGTGTCTACTCCCTAACATCAGAATCACCAGAGCTGCTTGCCCCAATATCCCAGATATCTGGAGCCCACATAAAATTTGCTGAATCTCTGGAACGAAGCCTTTCCCTAGCCCCCATATCAAGAGCCGGTTCCTTAACTGCCTTATAAGGAGGAGGAAACAAATGGTTAACTGTGGGGTTTTGGTTTCTCCGAGTAAATTTTGGCTTGTTTTTAAATAGTTTTCTTAAGATGTAGTTCACATACCACACAATTCATCCACTCAACATGTATGATCAAATGGCTTTCGGTATCTTCACAGGGCCGTGCTTCCATTTCCGCAGTTTTATCACATTTTCATTATCCCAGAAAGAGACCCCACTTCCCAGGGTGCCTGGGTGGCTCAGTCAGTTAAGCGTCTGCCTTCAGCTCAGGTCTTGATCTCAGGGTCCTGGGATTAAGTCCCACATCCGGCTCCCTTCTTAGCGGGGAGCCTGCTTCTCCCTCTCCTCCCTGCTTGTGCTCTCTCTCTCTCTCTCAAATAAGCAAATAATCTTAAAAAAAAAAAAAAGAAAGAAAGAAACCCCACTTCCCTTAACCATCATCCCTAACTCTCCCAACTCTGCCCCCAGACAATCACAAATGTACTTCCTGTCTGTATGGATTTGTCTATTCTGGACATTTCATATAAATGGACACACACACACAGTATGTCGTTGATGAGCAAAGGTTGCTGATTTGGGGTAAGGGCAGGTTCCCGGCAGGCAGCAGAGGCGTCCTCCGCACTGAGCACCACGTGTCTGTTCTCTAAATACGGGCTGAATGCAATATTTTAAAACATTGGCTGGAAGGAGGCCAAACACTCGTCTTCCCAGGACCCCTGTCGATCGAGACCTGGATTACACCAAGCAGTCACCAAGGGTCCTCTGAGCACTAAACATCCAAGGGAAAGCCCGCTTCTGCTGTTTTTTCAGAACTACCTGGGCAATTGAATCACCTGAAGAATCCTGGGCCTGTTCTTGGACTCGGGGCGTCCGGAATGGGGTCCAGGTAGCTGTATTTTAAGGGAATACTCTGGAGATTCTGCATGTGGGGCACCGGACAAGCGTTGGAGGATCACTATAAAAAGCTGTTTCAGAAACTAGACAAAAGCTGCCTTTGCTCATATGCTCCCTTTGTCAATCGGTCTTCCTTTCTTTGCAATAGCTGCAACGGGGACTTTAAATCCACACGAGACCATCTCAGTTATTATATGGAAATTCCGTTCTTATGGAGACCAGAGGACGCTTGCAAGTATAAAAGTAACAGAAATCCCTGGAACAACTGCAAACTGCTGACCGGCTGCACGTTACTGATTTGCTGGAGGATGGCTTAGGGATTTTAAACAACCATCGTGCTTGAACTGATGTGAGTGTTGGGGGGAGCTTAATGTGCCTTAAAGTTCCCTTTGGCCTCCCAGCGCCCGTTCCTGGGCCTGAAACTCATTCTCCCAGTGAGTGGAAATGCTTCCTTGGCTGAGTCCCTTTTTATGACTTTGATTTACAGAAGCTTCCCAACAAATAAATACCAGTTGATTACTAGGTCAGAGCCTCTGAAGAGCTTTCCAAAAGCCTCGGAGGGTCAGGAAGACAAACTGGAACAATGTTTGCAAAATAATCCCTGTTGTTTGCCTGTCACTTTAGCGGGGGCTGAGACACTGATTAGATCGGGGGCCTCACCATTGCCTTATAAGGCAGATACGCGCTTTTTAAACTACTTTTTACAGATAAAGAAAGGAGATCCAGCGAAGAGATTTGCCCAAGATTACCCAGCTGGCCAGGGGCAGCCTCCTCCTGGGCCTTCATCCCAGATCTCAAAGCCCCTGGGCTTCCCACGTTGCCTCCCTCCCGAAAATATTACAGTGAAGCCTGCCAGGATGTAGGAGACTTCAGAGATGCTTGTCCCAGCTGCTGAGCCACGGAGCCTGGGTTTACAGAGCCACTAATTTAGCCTGGATGCTCCTTGTGGTCTGCAGAACAAGAAAGAGCTGTACATTTCAGGCATGGCTAGCCCATGGGTTCTCGCCAAATGTCCATTCCGGGGCATCTCACAGCTCTGCTAGACACACACACACACACATACACACACACACACAGACACACACATACATACACACAGACACATATACACATGCATACACATCTACACACATAGAGACAGACACACACTCCCTCTCTCTCTGCTGGAAAATCCAAACATGACCTGTTTTATTTATATTTATCGGCCTGAATGTGAGCTGCCAGCCAGGCCTTGATGACTTGCATCAGCATCGCGCGCTGCTGTGGGCCCGTGTCTGCTCACCCGAGAACAGAAGGGCCTCAGGCCGGCAGCGACGCCTCATCACCTCCCGGGAGCCAGAAGAGCTCCAGCGGCAACCTCAGGCGTGCACCTCTAAGCGAAGGAAGCGGCAGGACCCAGGCTCTAGCATTTCTGTTCCCTTCACAGGACAGGAGGAGCTCACACGGTTGGAGAGCCCACGATGCGCCCTAACCACCTCACGCAGCACGCCCTCCATCGCGCAGATGAGGACACAGGTTCCGAGAGTGGACCCAGACACTGCACAAATTCCCACTGGTGCTGTAAAGAGTATGAAAGACCTGCCTGGTGGTGCTGCAGGGGTGTTTAGAAGGAAAATTTGGTCTAATGGTCAGAAAGCCCTTCCTGAGCAAGTCCCATTTAAGACGGATCCAGAAGGATGACTAGGGGATGGTGAAGGTGCAAGGTAGGGTTGGGGCAGAAAGGAACAGTCTGAGAGCAGGACTAGGGAGCGTGAAGCTTGGGACAGAGCAGAGCATCAGAGGCACAAAGAAGGCCAGGGTGGTGTAGCTGGTGGACAAAGAAAGGAGGCGAGCCAAAAGGTTGGAAGGGAGAGCAGGATCCAGACAAGGGAAGGCCTTGGAAGCTAAGGATTTGGGATCATTCTGTGATATTACAGGGTTAAATCATTTTTGTAAATGATACCTGAAGTAGCAGGACCTTTAGAACACTCTTCCTATGGGGAAACAGTCTGAATTTGACACAATCTGTTTTCCAAGGGACATCTGGAGCATAACCAACCAATTGCTAAGCTGCGGAGTCTCTCTCCCAATGGTGCCAGTTCCCGTCTTTTCTTCTCTGTGCATCTTTTCTTCTCTTTTTTTTCCCCCTAAGATTTTTATTTATTTATTCATTTATTTGTCAGAGAGATCACAAGTAGGCAGAGAGGCAGGGAGTGAGGGGGAAACAGGCTCCTCGCTGAGCAGAGAGCCCGATGCGGGGCTCTATCCCAGGACCCTGAGATCATGACCTGAGCCAAAGGCAGAGGTTTAACCCACTGAGCCACCCAGGCACCCCATGTGCATCTTATCTTCTTATCTACAGTGTAGTTCCTTGGCTTCAAAGATATTGCACTTTTTAGAACACACTCCCCTCATCACACACACCCTTACAGCCCTCGTTATTTACTATTAGAGTAAGCAATTGTTGATAACGCCTCTCTTTGAGAGTAAAAGAGATAAGCCATCTGGTTGGTCTGTACTGGATGAAAATGAAAGGAATAGTCCAATCCAGCTTGACAGACTACACAATAGATTTTCTTACTCTACAGGTCCACTTACACTTCCTCTGGAATGTGTGACTAGTTAGTAAAAAAAACTGGTTGTCTCCGCACACAGAGATCTGTCTGATTTCAGGGGCATCATGTTCAGAGTAATTTGTTCCTCTTACTGCGTAATATACCAAGGACGAATTCACGCGCTGCCCTATCATGAAAATTGCAGCGGGAATGAATCAGAATACATTAGGTTGCAAGTGTCAGAAACTCAACTTGAATTCACCGAAGAACGGAGCCCATCTACGGGAAGGTCCCCGGTATGATAAGTCGGCTCTGAATAAAGATGGTAGCTCCCATGTGGCTCGAATGAGCCCTTCACAAGAGAAAGGAGGTATTGTCTGGACAGACATTAATGGTGACTACAGGTGTCTACTGTTTAAACTTTGGGGCTTGTTCTATAAAGCTATCAGAAGAACACAGTATAGTAAAAAAGAGCACGACTCTTCGGGTTTGAAACTTACTAGGGCTGAGACCTTAGCAAATGACAAGCTCTTTGGACTTTTCTTCAGCCAAAAAAGAAAAGACTGTTTAAAGATGTAATGAGAGTGTGTATTAAAACAAAACTTAGTACAGTGCCAGAGACTTGCGGAGGGTAAATAGCATTAGCACTGTTCTTCTCTCTGTCCACTGGGGGATGAGGATTAACCACTGTGTGTGTATAGAGTGCTAGGACAGTTCCTGACATATGGCAAGAGCTCAATAAATGCTGCAATTACCTTCACTTTGATGGTTGTTTCCATTTCCCTACAAGAATACCCCTAAGTGAATCCAATGGCTTCCCAAAATGCCCACCTTCCTGGGGGAAATCGACATAAGAAGATGTTGACCTTTTTTCTTGATCTTCTTGTCATCTTAATGCCAGGAATTGTTGCTGCTCTGCAATGCCCAACAGACTTTGGACACTTAGTCAATATTAATTAATGATGCTGGTGTCGGTGTGCCAGTTCTTTGACACTAAAAATTTTTATGCCAACAAAGCCAAGGTAGAATCCAGCAGCCATGCTGCTGTCTGGTCTTGGATGTAATCACTACACACTTTGGTCCTATTCCCCATGCTGTTCCTGCCACTTAACTAGACTGGTTTTGCTGCCTTTACACCGACTATATTGACGCCCCTATGGAAGCCCCTTCAGGAATAATCCTCCCTCATTTTTCTCTTTCTGTAGCTGTGGGGGATTGCAAGACCCCATCTCTCCCTCAGCTAGGGCTTGCTTATAACCTGTGGCAAAAAGAGTGTAGAGAAGGCACCATGTTTTGCAACCCTGGTGCATGGTGGGGAGGGCAGGGGTTGTCTCAGGGCTTGGTTTATCCTGATAGTTCACCTGTTATTATTAGTTGTCAAAGAAAACCTTCCGGGCAACACAAAAGGGCGACACGGACGTGGTTCCATGAGAGGGTTTCTCAGGCCGAAGAAGACATCTTCTTGATGTCAGAGATATTGCCTAAAGCATCAGTATTTCCTCCAGTGCTTAATTTAGGGCTTTGATTAAATACAATAATAATAACAGGACAAAGATCCAACCTTTAACTAAGTGCTTATGGGTGCTATAGGCATGATTCTAGACACTTTGCACATGATAAATTGCTTAAATTTCCAAACAGCTCTATGACATACTTACTATTATTACCCCCACTTTACGCACGAGAAATTAAAACACATAGAGGTTCAATAAGTCGCAGAAGGCCACCAGGCTTTCACGTGGCGATCCTGGCCCTCCGAGCTTACCGTGCACTTTGAATCCGTGATGCAGACACTTGGGAGTTTCTTATTGATCGATTGTTTTTATTTTTACTTTGTTTTATCTGTAAAGTGTCCTTTAGGGGCTACTGGCTGGCTCAGTCGGTAGAGTATGTGGCTCTTGATCTCACGTTTGGCGTGGAGCCTACCTAAAATATATATATATATATATTTTTTTTAAATCCATGTAAAGTGTCCTTTAATACTGTCTCAGGAAGAAAGAATGGAAACATTTATTGAACATCTATAGTGGGTCAAATATGGCATTTGGTATTAACTTTATCTCATTTCATTTTTTGAATAACTCTGCAAAGCCGTAACCCTACTATTTTCTATTCTTACAGAGGAGGACACCACGGACCAGAGAAGTAAAGGATGTTGTCAAGATTCTATAGCTAGTAAGGAAGGTGGCAATGGGATTTGAATATTCATAGCACTGTCTGACCCAAAGGCCACGATTCCATTCATTTCCTATAGCAGCTGGCTTTGCAACACAGATGAAACCATGGAGTCCTTTTCTGTAAATTTTTCACTAAACTGTCCTTTTGAGGTATGCTTGCCAGCTGAAGTAGATACCTTTATATATATGCACATTACCACTATGATTATACTGTGTGAATACCGGCCAAAAGATTTAGAAGAACCTCTAGAAGCACCTCAATACTAGAAAAGAATCTCCTTTTCAAGATGGACCGCAATTGGCCATAAATGCAATACCAGTAATTACAACATTTTACATGTTTACATTATAATCTCATTAATAATAGCACCTTACTTTTTCATGAGGCTTACTATATGCCTGATAGTGTTTCAAACATTTCACATGTGTTGAATCATTTCATCCTTACAAAAACCCATGAAGTGGGCCTAATATTACTTCCATATCTGAATGGGAAACTGAGGCACGAAAGACAGAGAACTTGCCCCAGGTCACCCAGATACAAAGTGGTGAAGTCAGACCTGAACCAGGGCAGTGTTGCTCCAAAGTCTGAGCTCTCAGCTGGACCCTACACTGCCACTCATTAATTAGTTATTTCAGAAATTGTAGTTCCATTCCTCTGACCATATGAGAATTAATCCTATGTAGTACATGACCTAATAAGTGTACTAAATGAGCTAAGTATCTATTTAATGTTTATACACACACACACACACACACACACACACAGAGCATTTTGCTAGGCCCTGGGAATGCAACGCCTGTCTTCCAGAAGCTGAATTAAACAAATCAGCAAACCAACACCATGTGATACAAGACTCCAGTAGGAATGTTGGCTGTTGTCTATTTTCCATCTATTCCCTACACCTCTCCGTCACCCAGGCTCTGTTGCCCCTGACTTCTGGTTAGGTACAGCCTATGGGAGGAGGAGAGACGAGACAGTGTATTTCTTCCCCAGCCTCCTAGCACTGCCCAACCTCAGTTCTGGCATGTTATCATCCCCTGGGGCTGTAACTTCCGTTGGGTGACTACTCTTCCCTGGCCCAGCTCTTACAGGGGCAACTGTACCACATTTCTCTCCCTTGGTTCCTTCAGGCTTTTTTTTTTTTTTTTTTTCCTCCTTCAGGTTTAAGGGTAGGAGCTTAGGAGTAGCTTCATCATCTCTTGTTGAATTTCTTAGCCCCTGAGTGTACCTTTGTTTCCTGCAGGGAGACTGACCCATACCAGAAGAGAGCGGAGGATATCGTGGGAGGAGCCTATGGAAAGGTCCCTGACCTAGACTTTGAGGGAATGGGGAGGAAGCGAAGAAGTGAAATCTAGGATGACTTCTAAAGAACGAGTAGGAATTATCCAGATTGGGAAAGGAGAGACAGGATGAAAACACTACGGAGAAAGAACAGTGAGTGGAAGGAGAAGAAACCTAGCGCGTAGACACTCCCAAGAGCCACAAGTGGCTGCTAGATACTGTTCAAGATGAAAAGCAGTAAAAATTAAGCCTAAGTAAGCAGGTTTCAAATCACAAAGATGGGGATTCTGATGAAGGCTTGCTGTGTGGTTTGTCATGTAACCTTTCCTGGTATTTCCTTTCAGAGCATTCAGCAACATCTCTGTGACTTACCAAGAGTTCTAGAATTGGGTTTGGGGGAGCTGAGCGAGGTAAGTGCTGAGTCTGGTTTCAAGGAGAGCATGGCAGTAATCTGGCAATAGGCCTTAGATTGCTCTGTCGGATTCTGAAATTTCTGAGGCCACACATACCACTGCTGATGTGTAGCTGTGGGCACGGATAATGGATGAGACTAACAAAGCTCATTTAGGACAAATGATTTGGACAGGAAGAATCAGCAAAAGGAAAGTTCTGAGGAAAAGAATCAGTTAATGCTCATATGTTACAGAAGAACCCTTGCTCTCTGCCTTTATTTGCATAATCTCTACTGCAACATACCAGAATTATTAGTAAATACCATTTAAAACTAATACTGACGCCTGGGTGGCTCAGTGGTTTGGGCCTCTGCCTTCGGCTCGGGTTATGATCTCAGGGTCCTGGGATTGAACCCTGCATCGGGCTCTCTGATCAGCGGTGAGCCTGCTTCCCCCTCTCTCTCGGCCTGCCTCTCTGCCTACTTGTTCTCTCTCTCTCTGTCAAATAAATAAATAAAATCTTTAAAATAAATTAAAAAATAAAACTAACACTGAGTTCTGATGAGGAGACATGAGATGTCCCTTTCTCCTACTATGCCTCTATTCTTGCCTCTTGTATGGTTACAGTTGTTAATTACCATCCTTGTTGGTGTCTTGTTTATTTTACCTACGGATGTCGTGCCCCATTAGTTATTTCCATAATTCCTCACAATCCAGCCATCTTGGCTGTTCTTTCTACATTGCTAGTCATGACAGTAGTGATGGCCTAGTCTCTGGTGGATAAGTGTTATCACCTAGCCCAAATACCTTTGGGGCCCCATCCCCCGTGAATATTAACAACCCCGACTTTGACACCATCTTTTCTACCATGCGAGACCCACTGCTATGAACTTGTCAGCAATGTGTCCCCTCACTAACGCATTCCTAATGGTTTTGGTAAATGGCATGTCCTCTAGGCCCTCTGAGGACTCCAGTCCTCTGATGGGTCTTCTAGCCTTATACTGAACAGCCATTCCATCATGCCTGCTTCTCTTAGCCTCTGTCCCTTAGTTTTCCTTCCTCAAGCATTGGTCAGGGCAACTCTGGCATTTACATTTTCTGAGTATTGGTCCTTCCTTTTGCTAGGCTTCCAAGAACCACCCAGCCATGAGTTTGCCCCCATGCCCTGAGGTTCTTGCTAGGTGTTGTGAAATAATAGAAAAATGCATATTGGTCTCTGCCCTCAGTTCCTGGCAGAGCTCCTCAAACTGTTGTCATCTCCTACCTGACAACAGCACTAGGGGTATCTTCTGTTCTAATATTTGGTCTCTGCCTTCAGTTCCTGCCAGAGAGTGCATAAGTCCCTTGGAATTTCCTGGGTGATAGAGGCATCTTTTGTTTTAATGAGACAACCCTGTTGGGCTCCTGAATATCTTCCAGATGGGTGCAAGTCACCAGAAAGATCAGGCCATGATTAGCCTGGAACTTGGAGACCCACCCCCTGTCCTCCTGGAGGGGAGAGAGGCTGGAGATTGAACTAATGACCGATCATGCCTACATGAGGAAGCCTCGCTCAGGATCCTTTGAAACCTCACCCAATATATTTCTTTGTCTGCCTGTTCATCTGATTCCTTCATCATACTTTTATTATATAATAAACTAGTAAATGTGTTTTCCTGAGTTCTGTGGGTGATTCCAGCAAGTTATTGACACAAAGAAAAGGTCATGGGAACCCCGATGTATAGCCAATCAGTCAGAAGTACAGGTAACAACCTGAGGCTTGCTGATTGGTGTTGTAAGCCGGCGCGGGGGAGGGGGCAGTCTTCTGGGATCTGATGCGAACTCCAGGTGGGTAGTGTCAGAATGGAGCTGAACTGTAGGACGCCTGGCTTTGTGTGGAAAACCTACATATCTAGTGTCAGAAGTGCTGTGAGCATCACAGTAGTGTGAGAGAAAAAGAAAACACTGTGTTTCCCTGCAGAGGTGTTAAATCCCACATGCTGGGAAAGTGCCCCCAAACCAGTGAATTCTTGCTTTTCTAGTTTAACATTCTGTCCCTTCATCGGTCACTCTCAAAACTCGTTTCTTCTGCCGGGACACATTTCCAGGTCACCACAGTTGAAATCTTCAGTAATTGAGCTGCTGTTTGTGCAATCGATGGTGCATATTCTACCCCCCCAGTGAGGGTGACGTGTTTACCCCAAGTCCTAAAACATTGCCATAACACTTGGTTCAGAAATTCAACTTCCGTGAATTGGTCCTAATGCAATAAACAGAGATATATGAAAATATTTAGGAACAAATATGTGCAATAAGTCGTTGCTTTTAATAGCATTGGTATATGTATAATAATATTAATTCTAATAAAATAAAAAGGAAAGCAGGAAGATAGGCAGGCAGGCATGGACACTAAGAAGGAGGAAAGGGAACCTGAGTAAGAGACAATAGGAAAAAGAGAAATTGTGTTACATACAGATACGGATACACACAGTATTTTTTAGCCATTAGATGAGACTGTATGATGGGTGGGAAGAAAAGATATCCAGAACAATTAATTAGGTGAAGAAAGAAACGGAAAAAGACTACCAGGATTCTTACTTGTGTTTATTTGTATACTTTTATGAAAGCACAGAAAATGGGCTGAAAGGATAGGAACTAAATATTCAACAGCGATTATATGGTGGGAAGGTGGGTGGCTTATAGATGATTTTAATTTTCTTCTTTTTATGCATCCATATTTTCTAAATGTTCTGTAATGAACCTGTAGTACTGTCATAAAAAAATTTCTTAAAATCTTTTGTTGAATCAACAATCCATTTCTAGGACTGTTTCCTAAGAAAATAACCAGAGGTGTTCTCAAAGACTGGTTAGGATGATCATTGCAGCATTATTTCTAAGAGAAGGAAAATTGTAAATAATACAATTATTACAGTTATTCCACAATAAGAAAATGATTAAACAAATTAGGGTACTGAGAATACAAATATTTCTCCTATTCCTAGAGAAGTGCCTATTATTTTGTACTCCTGGTAACAAGTGCTGCTATAACCAGTCCGAAATCCCTTCTATGATTCAGTGCAACATGTTTCAGCAAATGTGCTCTGGTGAACCAACCAGTATGTGACAGTCTCTTATGACCCAAAGTCAGCCAATCAGGATTGAAGTTTGGCCAATAAATAGGCTTTTCAATCAGCAATCAATAATTGGCCAACCAATCAACAGTAGTCTCACTAGAATAGTCACATTCCTGGAGTTGATGTCAACCTATTTCTGCGCCTGAAAATCTGCCAATCCCTGAAGTTCACATTTCCCCAAAACCCGTTATAAAATCATTGCTCTGTTATGATTCTCAATATTGTGGCTGGCCAGCCCATATACGCTTAGTATACAGTAGGCAACAAATTCAACTTTGTGTAGTGCTGTGTTCTGGGTTATTTACTATAGTAATAAATTCATCTGTGTGCACGTTTGAAGGCATGCACCCATGTGTCTGGGGCTGTGTGTGCACACCCAGAAGGAGCACACATACATACATACACATAGACACACACATGGTGGGATGCCATTCTATGTTGAACGCATTCATTAACAATTTTATTTTCAAAGACTATGCTGGCAAGTAAAACCGTTCAAAATATATTATGCGGAAAAGATGAATACAAAACCGTGTGTTGTATGATTCTACTCAGAGAGACAGAGATGGGGGAGAGGATGGGAGCTAGAAAGAAAATACACCAAAATGTTAAAAGTGACTATATCTGGGATCATGAGACTCTGGGTGATTTTTACCTTCTTTAGTTTTTTTTTTTCCTTTTCTTTTCAAAAACAAAAAACAAAAAAAACCCCAAGACTACGGTAC